>CAWUDS030005433.1:0-53672 GCA_963859935.3 Lathyrus sativus | reverse complement strand
TGCAGTTTATTTCTGCGGTTGGCAAATTTCGAGTTTCTTGGTATTCAACCATCTCGTACCTCGATTGTTTGAAGGCCGTTCGCTCTTCACCCCAATCGGGTCCAAGCCGTTTGAATAGGGGCAGCTGTTGCACCCCAAAATTTGCTCAACCTTTTCTTGCCTGATTTGTATTTCATTGCATTTCATTTGCATAGTTACCTCATGTACATAGTCTAATCATTAGCATATCATAGCATAGCATGCATCCAACAGAGGATCAAGGGTGTCTATCAAGAGAAGAGCCTAGCAAGAGGTGTTATCCAAGTTTGAGAAATCATCCAAGCCATCAGGAAGGGATTGGAAGTCTTGAGAAGTTCGAGTGCCTACATGTGGGTTTTGCTCCTATCTTGAGGAATGTTAAGAATCATCAGTGGGATGAGAAGCATGGAATGTGAACATGATGTGTGTATGGATCTCATGGGATGCCTAGAGGGCCATATTGAAGCTGAGGCAAGTCATTGATTCAAGTATGAGAGCCACAGTTGAGGTGCAGTCAACCAGGGTTTCATCTGGGTCAACCGTAATTCAATTGAGTAGTTGGAGAGAATCAAAGCCTACCTTGAGGTCATGGGATTCATGAATTGGTATGTTGATACATGTGTGGTGTTGTGCCAAGGTTAAGCAAAGAAGAATCAAGAAGGTGGGGAGTTGCTAAATTAGGGTTCCAGTGTAAAATCCCCTGTTTAGTGCCTAACTTCAAAGCCACATAAGTCAAAATACAAGTTTCAAATGGATCTTTGGCCAACATGAAACTTTTATAGCTTCTCAATAAATTTAATTTGAGTACTAGAAGTCTTCAATAAGATTTGTAGAACTCAAGTTATGGTCTTTGCAAATTATAGGTCACCAGAGGACACTTAAATTTATCTGTGAAAGTCACTTGACTTCCAAGCAACTTTTTCCCTTCAAGGTGTTTTCAAATGGATTCTTGGCCAACATGAGAGTTATAGATCTTGATCTTAGCTTTCCATAGAGTACTAGAAGGCCTCAAGGGGATGTATAGAACTCCAGTTATGATCTTGGAAATCCAGGGGTATTTTGGGTATTGGTGATTATAAGTCATTCTCAAGCATGGGTCAAAATCTCCAACTTAGAGGCCTCAAATGGAAAATTGTTCAACTAGAAAGTTGCTCAAAATATGGTTTTTAGGATAACCAAGAACTCATGGTGAATTTTTTTTGCTCATATCAAAGATTGGTGAGAAGTTGGTTTCAAATGCCTTTTTAATGAAGAAATTAAAGTCATTTAAAAGGCAATTTTGGTGGGAAATTGAAATAATGGTTATGGGTCCAAAACAAGTTAAATAACCACTCATTTTAATCAGAAAATATGTTTTAGAAACATTGGCAATTGTGGAATTTTCATTTGAAGTGTGCTTCATGGCCTTTCACAAGATTTCTTCACATAAAAGTTACATCACACAATTCCTTCACAAAGGCAATATGGAGATTCCTTTTGGCTGAATTCATTCCAAATGAATATGTAAGTCATCCAAAGCTTCCCATGCAAGCTATGAAGCAAATTTCATGCATTACCATAACCTAAACTTTGAAGGAAAGTTGGACTTGGATTTTTAATTTTGGGCTTGGGCCTGAGCTCTAGAAGGTTCTAAACAATCCTATAAAGGTCTAGGAGCTCATTAGAAACAGTTTTGGTGATTGATTCGGGTTGGAAGCAAAGATCACCATTAAAGCTTGAAGAGGAAAAGTGAAAGAGTGAATTTCTGTTAGAGGCCGTTTCAAGCACAATTGAGGATTCAATCTTCTTCTAACATCATCACTCATTGGATCTGGAACGTTTGGATCAAGAATCAAGCCAGAAACGACTCCAATTGAAGCTTGAACGTAGGTTCTTACTTCTTGAATTTTCTCTTAATTTATGTGGTTTCAATGCATTAGAATCATGTGTTAGGTTCACCTTAAGTTGTAGATGATTTCTGGGCGAAGAATTTGATTTTTAGTGAGATTTTAGGATTAAATTCGTTTCGGTTGAGATATGGAATTTTTGATTTGTGGATTTTTAGGATGTTTAAGTAGTATATTTGGATCCTCTCGAAATTTCATGAATAATTTGTTCAAGAATCGTTGCAAACGGATAAATATTGAAGGAGTTATGGTTGTTTAAAGTTTGCCAGAAAAAAAGCTCCATAGCCATGGCCACGGGTACTGTTCATGAAGTGAAGAAAATTCAATTGGGGAAGAAGAGCAGAAGCCGTTGGATCGTGAGGGAGAGGGGACTTGGTCTCCCAATCGGACGAAGGAGAGGGAGCCACGCGGCCAGACGTCAAAACGACGTCGTTTTGGGCTTCACGTGGGGGCTTCAGGCGCGCGGGTTCAATCCCGCTGTGGCACTTTTCTTGTTTATTTCTATTGATTTTAGTTTGCCTTGTGGAGTGACCCCATGTGCACCAGTTCGAATCCTGGCCTGTGCATTTTTTATTTTATTCCACTTTATTTTCATTTGCCTTTATATTCATGTTCTTATCTTATTCTTTTATTTTTCTGTTTTATATGCTGACTTCAAAAAATCATAAAAAATAGATAAATTAATCTTTTTAATCCAAGTTTTTTTCCCCTGACTCTTTAGAGAGTCTAGAATTTTATGAAATTAAGAAATTCGTAATTCATGCAATTTATAATTTAATTGTATTTTTTGCATTTGTATTGGTTTTATTTTCGATTTGTTTGACATGTGTTCTTGCTGATTTTATTGTGGATGATTGGTGATGAATTTTGAGTTGATTCTTTTTGGGATAGTTAGCCTAGAAATGCATGTACCCACAGTAATTTTATCATATTTTTGTGAGATAATTTTAGGCTAGTTTGAGCATTAAACAATAGGTGGTTTAGGATTTGGGTTTTAAGATGATACCTTTAGGTTTAGGGCATAGTTTAGGGTCCAAATTAATTGTTAACCCCTGGTTTTTTTATGAGAGATTCATAAGAGGTTTCGGAACCCTTAGTAATTTTTGTAGGATTTTAAAATCAATTTGGTATTTTAAGTAGAATTAGTTTTAAGACTAACGTCTAGGTGTTTCTGATGAACTAATTTGGCTAGTTTGATTCAATAGTTCCCTTAGACCAGGGTGGTGTTGCTTTTGAGCTTGGGTGATCATGAAGACCAATTGAATATGCTTTGGAGAGCTTTAAGGAGCTTGGATGTGAAGATTCTCTCATCTTGTGGATGCTTGTCAGGAGCTTAGGGAAACTAGGGTTTTAGAAGAGCATTAGACTAGTTTTGTTTCTTTCTTCAAACATGGAGTATCTTGTCCATCTCCATTCTATCCAATGACATAAAGTCCTCCTTGGGAAGCTCTATCTCTCCTTAGGAGGGATGAGTGGTATGCCCAAGTGAGTATACTTTGAGGATACCTTTCATTTGCAATGTTGAGTTCTCAATGACTTCCCTTGGTTGTCATTGAGCATCTAACATTTCACCTTGATCTTGTTGGTTTGATTCTCCCTTGGAGGTGCTTGTTGAAGCTTAGTAGAGAGGAAGTTTTATGCTTGTTGAAGCTTGGTGAGGATGGAGTCAGTAGCTTGTTGAAGCTAGGGTTTGCTGCTTGTTGAAGTTGAAGTCAGGAGCTGTTGAAGCTGTTTACTGGCTGGGGTTTGAGCTTGCTTAAGCTGGGAGCTTGTTGAAGCCTGGTGCTTGTTGAAGATTGAAAGTTTGTTGAAGCTTGAGGTGGGAGTTATCCATGAAGATGAAGGTTGTTGCTGTCAACTTTTTGCTGGTTAATCATCTGTTGTTGTCAGAGCTGCTGTTTGTTGTAGGAGTTTGGTGCTGCTGCTTGGGATGCCTCCTCTGCTTTGGGGTTTTGTTTTCTGTATTGTTTTTTATCTTGTGTAGCTTGCCCCTAGGTTTGAGGTGAATGTTGATTCACTTTGCCTGTTGTTTTCCCAGGTTCGAGTTGAGTGGGACTCCCTTGCCTCGCTTGTATTGCTGCATTGCATGCATTTTACTGTATTTGCTTGCTTTCTTTTCTGTTTATCCCCTAGGATCTCTGATTTCCCTCTGTGCAGGAGGGAATTATGACAGACATTAGGATTCTTATCCATGCATGACAACATTAGGTTAGTTTTATTCCCCTTTCAACCCTAGTATTTTAGAGCTTCTTTCTCTTCTTATCTCACAACAATTCAAAAAGACAGTAATAAGGTTAATCGATGTCGTACGTTACGAGCCTTAAGCTATTTGAGAAGAGGTTGTTGGAGGGTCACTCTTCAGTAATCTGACTGCTTAGTATGGTACCCTTAGGGTGACATGCGACGTAGTCACTCTCAAATCATAGTCTCTAATGCGTCAGAGATTGCAAACAGACTAAAAACACTTCTTTCGTAAAAGATTCAAAACAAACATCAAAGTGTCATATTTGCCCGCTTGGACTCTTAATCAGGAAAACCCTTTTTGAAGGTAATAAAAAAAAAGAGTCAGACGAACTTGTATCCTCCGTAGCCCAAACTACGTTTGCTCTGATCTTTCATGTTGTATGACAGTACGTAGGCATAGGATGTCGTATCCTAGCGAGAAACCTTCCCCCTTAACCCGTAGTTAGGCGAACTACGTTGACTCTGATTTCTCGTTTCAGAAGGGAATACGTAGGCATAAAGTGCGATATAATAACATACCCTTAGATAGAAAACAAACGTGGATCTCGTCCAGTACGACGGACGTGAGGGGTGCTAATACCTTCCCCTTACATAACCGACTCCTGAATCCAGGATTTGGTTGCGATGACCATTCCTTTTCCCTCTTTTCGTTAGGTTTACTCTGAGCGTTTCCTATCCCTCCTTTGGGATAAATAACGCACGGTGGCAACTCTTCTGTCATAGCCGGCGCCGATTTTCGCAGTAGCGACAGCTAGTATCACAATTCCAGCCATTCCTCAACATCATCAACAACAACAACAACAATCACAGCAACACCAGAATCAACAGGGTTATAGAAGATTTCAGGATCGGGGTCGGACGGCAAATAGACAATTTGATGCACCTCTGATTCCTTATTCCCAACTGTTTCAGCATCTGCTACAACTACAGTTAATCTAGAAGAGAACTTTAGCTCCTCTAACGGGACCACCAGCACCCGGTTATGATGCAAACGCTCGTTGTGAGTTCCATTCCGGGGCACCTAAGCACAACATTGATAACTATAAGGCCTTTAAACCCAAAGTTCAGGATTTGGTGGATAACAAGGCAATAAATTTTTCTCACGACGCTCCCAACGTCGTGCAGAACCCTGTTGCACCCTAAAATTTGCCCAACCTTATTCACTTGGTTTATGTTTCAATGTCATTAGCATTTGCATATAGGGCCATGTACATAGGTTACTCATCTGCATAGCATAAGCATAGCAAGTCAGCTAACAGGGGACCAATCATTATTCTCATCTCTAGAGGCCTATCAAGAGGTTATTATCCTGATTCAACCTCATTCAAGTCATCAGAAAAGAATTTGGAAGCTATCAAGTCAATGGATCAAGCAGTTCATCTATCTCCTAACTGAGGGTGTCTGAGGATCAACAAAGAAATGGTGAGCTGTGGGCTGAGCATGGGGAGTATCTATACATATTGGAGGACTTAGAAAGTCATTTGGAGAAGGATACAAGTCATTGGTGAAGTCACAAGAATTGCAGTTGAAGACAGTCAACTAGGGTTTCATCTGGGTCAACCCTAGGTCAACTGACTGATTGAAAGGCATTAAGGGCTATTGGAGAGATGTGGAGTTCATTATTTGACATGGAGAGTAAGGATATGTTGTTATGCTAAGAAGAAATCAAGAGAAGTCAAGGAGAAGAGAGTTTCTAAATTAGGGTTTCTATGTAAAATCCCCTAGTTTAGGTCAAATTTCCAAGCAAGATAAGTCAAAATGCAAGTTTCAAATGGATCCTTGGCCAACATGAAACTTGTATAGGATCTCAAGACCTTTAATTTGAGTGGTGGAAGACATCAAGGAGATTTATAGAACTCAAGTTATGGTCCTTGCAAGTTACAGGTCATCTGAGGTATCTGAAATGTTGTCTGTAAAAGTGACTTGTCTTCCAAGCAACTTTTACCCCTCAAGGAGATTTCAAATGAATTTCTGGTCAACATAAGAATTGTTCCTCATTGTCTTAGCTTTCTATAATGGTATGGTATTCCTTCATATGATGTGTGTAACTCTACTTATGGTCTTGGCAAGCAAAGGGTATTTTGGTCATTTGTCAGTTATAGGTCATTTTTAAGCAAAGGCCATATCTCCTATTTCCAAGCCTCAAATGAAAAACTCAAACATGAAAGTTGCTCAAAATGCCATTTTAAGTCAAGAAGGGAGGTCATGAATGATTGGAAAAGCTCATAGCATGGATTTTCAGGATTGGTCAAAAATGAACTAAAAATGGCTTATAAGTTGAAAAAGTTGAATTTGGAAATTGGTTTGGAGGATCTAGAAATCCAAAATAGGTCATCCATAATATCATTTTGATTGGAAACCTCATTTTAAAGACATTGGTTCATCCACATTTTTGAGTTTAGGCTTAAAAATGGGACTTCCTTTGTAAATTTGCTCCTTGCCTCATAAGGTCACATGGCAAAACCCCACATAAACAAGGAATCAAGGGGCAAGCTTGCAAGGTTTTTCAGTTCATCAATATATCATCTAAGGAGAATTTCAAATGAGAAATGATGTGTGTGCAAGCTTGAACAAAGAATGGCCTATGCTTAGCATGGAATCAAAAATCTCATGAAGTGAGATATCCAATTTCTCATTGGATTGTTCCAGTCCCTTCTAGATCATTCTTACACCATCTATAAGTAATTTGGGGTGTGCTCAGATGCAGAGGTTAGAGAGAATTGCTGCAGAAAGAGAGATTGAAATCAAATTTCTTCCATAGCAAGTCATTTTCCAATTCTTCATTTCTTCCACATTCTGTTCAGTTTCTTGATCTGATTCAACTCTATCATCATCATTGAGTGTGTAACAATCAAAATCAGAAGAAATTCAGGTTCAAATCGTGTTCTGTATATTGAGTTTGGCAGCTTGCAGCTTCAGATCCATTTCCAAGATTCAAGCACAATCAACCCAAACTAGTGCAAACAGAAGCAAGCTCTTGTGTCACTGAATATTTCTGCACAAGTACAAGCATTGATTTGAAGGATTCCCCTATCTGGTTCACACATTTTATCAGGTCTGCATCTTGATCTCTACACTCTAATTTATGCATAGTTCATCAAGGTTAATAGGTTAGGATGATAGGGAATAAGTAGTTGATCATTTCTGGAAAGTATGGATCGATTTGGTGATGTTTTTTAGGTGGCATAATTTCTGTTAGGAGCAAGAACTCTTCGAATTGGGAGTGTTAGGCTTAGTTCTTTAGGGGGAAATGATCCAGGTGAAGAGAGGAACATGCTTGTGCCATCAATTTTGAAGATCGTGAGAATCGGTTCTTGATCATTTCTTGGAGGTAGCTATCGGTTTTAGGGTTAGAAGAGATTTCAGTTAGTTTTGATATCATGGTTAAATTCCTGGTAAGATTTGGAGTGGATTTGGTTTTATATGTTGGTATTCCATGGAGAATCGAGGGAGTTAGGGTATGGATCAGTTGGTGTGTTCATCCATGGCGTTTCTTCCAAACCCTGAACCAAGGAGGAAGATGACCTCATCACCCTCGGATTACCCCTTGACCTGTTGACTACCCTTTGATCCAACGGACGAGATTCAAACTTTGTTTATGAGGGAAAGGCTGAGTAAGGATGAAACGCTGCGTTTCATTAAGTTAGCAGCCTTGGGCCTGGATTCAGTATTACTAATGGCACCCTCCCCCAAGCTAAGCCCAATATTTCAACGTGTATCACATGCTATTTGCACCGAGACCTTATTAATTTCCTGGTATTTTCCAAATGTTTTTCTGAACGCACATGGGCCTAGCTGCAAATGATATTCGCACCCCACCTTTTCCAGCCCACCTGAGATTATAACTGCGCGCCTTTACTTTTCTCACCCCTCTGGCTATCTCTTTACATTTTCTTTTTATTTTCTTTATATTTTTTATGCATCTTATAAAAATCATAATAAATAGAAAAATCATTATTTTAATTCATCTTTTTGCATATTTTTCTTTAGGATGTCTAGAAAATTATAAAAAATAAAATGGCATTTTATTTTTTATTTGATATTTTTCCCGTATTTTCTAAATAATAACATTTTACATAATTTCATTTCGTACATGATTTTGTTATTTTTTGTTCTATTAATTGCTTCAATATTTTTCATCCATTTTTTTTTAGGTTGTTTAGGTTAGACATTGAACTTGTAGATTCAATTTAGTTCCCATTTTTAGAAATTAAATTTAGGTGCTTAGTGTAAGTGTGAATAACATGAATAAAAACTAGGGTTTTAAGTGATGACTTAGGAGATTTGATTCTTTTCCCTTAGGACTTAGGGTTTGACTAGTTTAGTTATGGGACTATAGGGACTATGGGTAGTTATTAGATCCCTAGAAAAAGTCAGGATTCCCCTACTGCTATTAATATACTGTATATCTGATTGACTGGTGTGGTGTGCCCTCTGGGGATTATTGCTTGATTGTTTGGGTATTGGGATTGTTTGGGGACTTGGGAGAGCTGAAGACTTGAGGAGATGAAGACCATTGAAGATCCAGAGATTGAAGATCAATTGCCAGAGTTGAAGAGGAGGTTCTTGCTAGCAGCTGCTGAGGAGACTAGGGTTTAGGAGCTAGGCAGAGCTCTAGATTAGAAAGCTTGCTTCTCAAACATAGATGGCTTTGTTTGCCTCTATCCTTTCTCTATGATTCAAAGTCTCTTTCGAATATCCACCTCCTTCCTTTGGAAGGATCAGTGAAAGTATTTGGAAGATAGAACTTTTGAGAGAACCTGTCTGCATAATGGGGTTAACAGTTAATGAGCCACCTTTGGTAGGCATTTTACTGTTAGCATTCCTCTCCTCTTGTTGACTAATGTTCATCCCTGAAGATTGGATACTTGAAGAAAAGCCATTGCTTATAGGAAACTGATGATCAAAGCCCTTGCCAGAAGGCCATGAAGATGGAGATTAATGCTTGTTGAAGCCTGTAACTGATTGGCGATTACTGGGAGCTAGATGTTGATTCAGAGCTGTTGTGGCTGTTTATTTTTGCTGTATTTCATTTCTGATGTATTGATTGGTTTTCCTGACTGTATTGTTTGCTGTTTACCCTGCTGGGTTGAAAGTGAAGCTTGTTCACTTTTGCCTATTGTTTTCCAGGTTCGAGGTTGAGTGGGACTCCCTTGCCTCGCTTGTACTGCTGCATTCATGCATATTTTACTGTTTTACTGTATATATCTGATATTGTTTCTGTTTCTGCCTATCCCGTAGGATCTCTGTTTCTCTCTGTGCAAGAGAGGAGCATGATAGACACTAGGTCTTAACCCATGCATGATAACATTAGGTTAGTTTGTTTCCCTTCGCAACCGTAGGTTAGAGTTCTGTCTCTTTCTTTCTCAAAACAAACAGAAAAACACAATAAAGATTTCAAACACAATAAAAGACACTTCTTCCGTAAAAGAAGGTGAACTCATCAAGACGTCATTTTTTGTCCGCTGGGACTGTTAATCAAGAAAACCTTTTCAGAAGGAATAAAATCAACCAAGACAGACTTGTGTCGTACGTGGCCCGAACTACGTTTGCTCTGATCTTCCATGCTGTGTGGAAGTACGTAGGCATAAAGTGCGATACTTTGCCGAGTCATTTTTATTTTCATTTTATTTCCTTTTTAACCCTTGACCTATAGAATAGATAGAATAACAACCCATACCCAAAAACAAGCGTGGATCCCATCGAGTACGACGGACGTGAGGGGTGCTAATACCTTCCCCTTGCGTAACCGACTCCCGAATCCAGGTTTTGGTTGCGACGACCATACCTTTCCCGTGTTGTGCGAGGTTTACTCTGAGCGTTTCCTTTCCCTCCCGTGGGATAAATAACGCACGGTGGCGACTCTTCTGTTCAGCCGGCGCCGATTTTCGCAGTAGCGACAGCTGGCGACTCTGCTGGGGATCCAACATCCCCTGGCTGCTAAGGACTGCGATAGTGCTTATGCATTTGGGATCCAACGTCCCTTAAGAGAGTCAATCCTAACGCTTGTTTTCCCGTCGAGGATTTTGTATGGATTTATATTTCTGGCCTTTATTTTCAGCATTATATATATTGTTTATTATTGCTGTATTGGGGTGTGACGGGTGTTCTGATATTGAGTGAGAAGCCGGACCTGGGCTTGAGTGCACCTAGAATTAGAGTATAGAGTAGTGGGCGCGTGCCAGCTTTGCTTGCATTAGTGTCTCATGAAATCTACACTCGGACGAGGTTCTTCTGGTTTGCTTCTTTTCTACCCTTTGGGTCGAAGGGGTTGTTGGTCAGCTGAATTGTCGACTCCGGGAACCGATCATTTGGAAGTTGGCTAAGTGAGGCCTCTTCAGGATTTGATGATGCCACTCCTTCTAGGAATCGTATCATCAACCCTGAAAGTCTGTGACGCCGACGACCGCATAGGATGCCATACCTTTGTCAGTTACTAGGACATCCACCTGTGAGAGGGTTTGGGGTTATGCAGGTAACTAGACCTTCAGACTACCGGTTATTTCTTGATCAGAGATCCTGGGTATTTATGGAGAGTTAGGAGGTCTGTCAGAGACCAGTTGAGAGTCTTGAGGTCTGTCAGAGACCAGTTAGAGTTATGGTTTGAGGTCTGTCAGAGACCATTGTTGAAGCTTCGTTTTAGGTCTATCTGAGACCAGGGTTTGATGACTTCTGGATGGTCTATCTGAGACCTTTCTTGATTGGGTTCAGGCTATTCAGCTACAGCATTTGGTCCCTGTTGCATGTTACTTGCATTGCATTGTTTACATACCCATTATCATTGCATCCCATTAACGTGTGTCTGTGCTGCAGGTGCATTTGCATATTCCCCGGTTCTAGTACCCAGACTTCTGAGTATTGACTATGGCTAGTTTGAGGAAGACAGTTGCGTATAAGCTGCCTTCACCTGATATTACTTCTTTGCTTGGTCTGATATCTCTTGCCGATGAGGAGGTTAGGAGAAGCTTCAGAATGAGTCATGGGAGATTACTGAGATTAGTCTGCAAGCCCACTGCTGATGAGATGAACGGGCTATACACCTTGATGCAGTTCTATGATCCCGCATTGAGATGTTTTACGTTTGCTGACTTCATTCTAGGGCCTACCATTGAGGAGTATGTGGAGTTTACTGAGCTTCCCGTGCAGAACAAGGTTCCCTTTATTCACTCCACTGCTGAGCCCAAGTTGGAGGACTTAGCCAAAGCCTTGCATATGAACGCTGCTGAGTTGTTAGTGACTTCTTGGCTTGGGGTTCCCGGTTTCTCTCTGGATTTCCTGGTTGGCAAGGCTCAAGAGTACGCCAGGAACGGTTGTTGGGTGGTTTTCAATGCTATTTTGGCTTTATGCATTTATGGAATCGTGTTGTTCCCTAACTTGCCCAACTTTGTGGATCTGGACGCTTTCTATCTGTTTGCTGCAGGCAACCCAGTGCCAACGTTGATCGGAGACTTCTACCACTCATTGCACTACAAGAACGAAAACCGAAGGGGAAAAGTTGTTTACTGCTGTGCTCCTCTATTAAATATGTGGTTCAAAAGTCATCTCCCCATGAAGGGACCATTTGTGGACAGTGCAACCTCAGCCAGTTGGTCAGAGCGCCTGATGAGGCTATATTCCGAAGACGTTGTGTGGTTTGATCGAGACCTGTTGGGATCTGAGCTTATCTTCAGCTGTTCTGGGTACCCTAATGTGCCGCTGATAGGAAGAAAAGGGTGTATCAATTACAACCCTTCTCTATTCATTCGTCAGTTCGGATATGCACTGAAGAATCCACCTCAGGAGGAAGAAGTACGGGAATCTCTGTACTTCACAGGTGACGTGAAGGGGGAGTTATTAGCCAAGTTGCAACATGCCTGGACACGTATTAACCGCAAAGGGAAGCCACTATTAGGAAAGAATGATTGCCAGGCTTATGAACCTTACAGGGTTTGGATCCAGGAAAGAGCAAGTCAGTTATTAATGCCATTTCCAGCTGCACCCGTCACTGCTCCCGTCCCGGCAGAAGAGCCAACTACTGTTTCTAGGAGGCCTACGAGCAAGTTGTGAAGGAAAGGAAGCCTTGTTGAAGATCAACGAAGGGTTAGAGCAGGAGCTAGCTCAGGTACGCAGCGAGAAAAACAAGGCCGTATATGCTTTCCAACAACAAATCGAGCTGTTAAACAGGTTAGGGGCTGAGTTGACTGAGGAGAAGAAAAAGCGTGAACGTCTGGGCAGAGTTCAGAAGCTCCCATAACATGCTAGAAGCCAAAAGAAGGCACTTGACGCAGCACACCGAGAAATCTCCTCTTGCAATAAGACTTGGAATGCTACACTCACCAACAATAAGAAAAGGGAAGATAAGTTGAAGCAGCAAATCTCCGACCTCGAAGAGCAGTTGAAGTCTAGCATCAAGAAGTGTGAGGAAGAAGTGATGACCCGTATAGTGTCCAGCATGCACTGAACAAGGCAATCAAATCCAGAGATGAAGCGGTGTCTCAGAAGCGAAAGCTAGAAGATTGCTTCGGAGAAGCAACATGGGAAGAAACTGCTGAAGACGTGCGCCGTGTTCTTAAGAAGAGAAACCAACTTGTTGAAGGGCTGCTTGATCGACCAAGCCATCCAGAGACCAAGAAGTTGATAGAAGAGTACCGGACTTTTGGGAGGATTTGATCATTTCATATAGTAACTCGTATGCTTTATTTGCATAGTGCTGACCATCACCAGGATTGTTGGTTGAGGTCACGCCTTCTTTGTACTCTCAGTGATATCGTACTCTGGGCTTATTGATTTTCCCTGCAATATATGAGGCTTTCTATGATTCAGCTCCGATATTCCTATTGTCAACACTGTCACTGCACTGGCACCTTCACACTAGAACTGGGGGAATGAATTTCCCTAATGCACAGACACATTGCATTGCATTCATATTCATATTGCATTACAGGTAATCTTTGAATAGTGTCTTATTTCCTGCTTTTTATCAGGTACTTTTCAGGATTGCAGATCAGCACCCGCACCGCTATTCTACCCGCACCAACTGTCGAAGAATCATGGATCAAATGCAGAACGAGATGCAGGATGTGCGCGAGAAGCTCGCTCTCTTTATGCAGACCATGGAAGCTATTGCAAAGGGTCAGGAGAATTTGCAGGCCATGGTCCAGCCTCTGTTGGCCCGAAACGCTGGTCATGGTAATGAAGATCATCAGTCCGTACGGGTCGATACTGTTCATGGAGACGGCACTCCCACGCCGGTAGCTCCACCTGTAGTCAATATACCTGCTGCTAATATCAACAACGCTACCGCTGCTGTGAATGGTAACGTCGAAGTTGGGAATGAGACTGCTGTCCATAAGGTTGGGCTGGGTGATGTCAATTTGGAGATAATATGGGAGGCAACGGCTTCGTCAATACTGGATTCGGGTTCAACGATCAGGGATTCGATAACACTGGGAAGTATGGTTTCAATGCTCAAGGCTTTGGGCAAGACGGTTATGGCGCGACCAACCAAGGTTACGGAGGCTTTGGAAACGGAAACGGCGCGGGGTTTATGGCTTTTGGTCCTGCTGGAGGAGTCCAAGGGTACGGCAACAGAGGCGAGGTCCGGGGATGAATCAGATCAGAGCTGGACGTAATAATGGATATGATGGGTATGGGGCTGGAAATGGTATGTGGCAAGAAGATCAGCAGGAGGACGCTTTCTCCGGAGGAGGTTTCGAAGGGCCGATGGATGACTCCCAGAAGATCAGAATGCTGGAAGAGCAGATGAGGGAGTCCTAAACCAAAGTGCTGTGGGTTTGGATATGGCAACAATGGGCTTGGTACCCTGGCCTGAGGGTGCCAATCAAATTCAAAGCTCATGCGTTCGACAAGTACAAAGGAGACACATGTCCAAAAGTGCATGTACGAGCTTATTACAGAAAGATGTCTGCATACTCAACTGATGAAAGAATGCTAATGCATTTCTTTCAAGATAGTCTGTCGGGTCCTTCCTAGAATGGTACATGGGGTTGGAGCCAACTGATATCAAGACATGGAAGCAATTGGCGGAGGCGTTTGTAGCTCACTACAAGTATAATAGCGATTTGGCGCCCAATCGGGTCCAATTGGCAGGGCTGTCGCAAAAGAAGGGGGAGAGCTTTAAAGAGTACGCGCAAAGGTGGCGCGATATGGCTGCCCGGGTCCGTCCTCCTGTAGAAGATAAGGAAATGAATGACATGTTTGTCGGCACATTCACAGGTCTGTTTCATGATATGCTGTTTCATACATCTCTGGCTAGTTTTTCAGACCTAATTCTGATGGGAGAAAAGATTGAACGTAACATTAAGCAAGGAAAATTCCAGGCTGAGGAATCAACTGCATCTGGCAGTAATAGGAAAGCTTATGGTGGGCGCCGTCAGGGCGAGGCAAGCGCAGTATTTGGAGGCCGAGGCCGAGGCCGAGGCAGGGGACGAGGTCAATATCGTCAGCCGCAGCAGGTGGCGAGTGTTACTATCCCGTATCAACAACAACCACTCCAGCAACAACAACCGGTCCAGCAACAGCCAATGCAACAGCCGCAGCAGCCTCAGCAGGGGGCACAGCAGGCTCAGCGAAGATTCCAGGGCAGTAAACCGAGAAGAGTGTTTGAGAAGCCTCCCTCGACCTATGCAGATTTGTTGCAGACATTGTTGGGATTAAACTTGGTAGAGAAAAGAACTTTGGCACCGATAACAGGAGCTCCCCCGTTTGGTTACGACGCAAGCAGGCACTGTGAGTTTCATTCTGGAGCCCCGGGCCACGATATAGAGGGTTGCCACGCTTTTAAGCATGTTGTGCAGGATCTTTTGGACAATAAGACTATCAATTTCGGAACGGCAGGTCCGAATATAGTGCAGAAACCCATGCCTAATCATGGGGCCAATGCCATTCTGACTGAGGAAGGGTTGAATCTGATTATGAATGTCGAAGACTTGGAGACGCCGCTGAGCGAGATAAAGAGCCGACTGTTACAGGGGGGCGTTTATCCAGGATGTGACGAGTACTGCTTAGAATGCTGGACCCTAACTGGGGGGTGTGATGATTTGAAGAAAGGCATTCAGGCTTTAATTGATGGAGGCGCATTGCAGTTTGACCGAGCGGCAACTGAAGAGCCTGCAGGGGCAGTAGCAGATAATCAGAGCGATGTGGCCACTGTAACGATTCCTCGAAAGACAATCACTATCGCAGCACCAGTCCAGCGACCACCGATCATCATAACTAAGGCCGGCCGATCCCGTACGAGAGCACGAAAGCAGTCCCCTGGTCATACGGGTTGGAGGTATATTGTGACGGGATAAAAATTGATGTTAACAAGCAGCCAGCTGAGACTGTGGATAATGTTGCTGGTTCAGGAGGTATGACAAGGAGTGGTAGGATCTTTATATCCCCTGAAGTGGAGGCCGAAAGGCTAGCAAAAGGAAAAGGGAAAGCGGTTGAGAATGTCCCGGCACGAGCAAGTGACAAAGAATCGGCATCGAAAGACATAGAAGAGTTCATGCGCTTGATTCGGAAAAGTGATTATAAGATTGTGGAGCATCTACAGCAGACACCGTCCAAAATATCTATCCTGTCATTGCTGTTGTGTTCGGAAGCCCACAGAAATGCGTTGCTGAAAGTCCTGGATACTTCTTTTGTACCCCAAGACGTCTCCGTGAATCAGCTGGAAGGAGTGTTGGCACATGTGAATGCAGGCCACAGCCTGGGCTTTACTGACTTTGATTTGACCCCGAAAGGAAGAGATCATAATATGGCGCTGCACGTATCTGTCGAGTGTAGAGGATCAGTAATGTCGCACGTATTGGTTGACACCGGATCGTCTTTGAATGTGCTTCCCAAGAAGGCGATAATGAAGCTGGATGTCAGAGGAATCTTGTGTACGCCCAGTGATTTGGTAGTCAGAGCGTTTGACGGCACGCGGAGAACAGTCTTTGGATCGATTACATTGCCTCTACAGGTGGGGCCGGAAGTGTTTGCAACTAAATTTTATATCATGGATATACAGCCTGCGTACAGCTGCTTGCTTGGAAGACCCTGGATTCATGGGGCAGGGGCAGTCACATCCACCCTGCATCAGAAGTTAAAATATATGGTCGGAGACAGCGTGGTCACCGTGTGCGGAGAGGAGGACATCCTGGTCAGCCATCTGTCGTCATTTAAATATGTGGAGGTCGACGGAGAAATCCACGAAACACCCTGCCAGGCATTTGAAGGTTTGCGCATCAAGGACAAAGGTCTCGGGCCGAGCAAAGCGTCGGAGATAGCCGTCTCATCGTATAAAGAAGCTCAAGCTCTAGTAGAAGCAGGAGAAGCAAAGGGCTGGGGCAAAGTGCTGGATATTCCTGTGAAGATGGACCGGTTCGGGCTGGGATACCAACCGTCGTCATCAACTCCTTCCGTGGGAGCGCCCCGTTTCAGAGGGCCAATCACCATCTCTGCCAGTGGGGTGTGTCATGAAACCGTCAATGCTGCTTCGGAGTCTGATGAAGGAGACAGCGATTGTGATATGGATGCCTGGATTCAGCCAAGCACGCCAGGACAAGGACTGTGCAACTGGTCTATTCAGGAGCTTGTTCCTATGACTTTTAAACAGTAATGCCTTGCTTTATTAATTGTTGAATAATCTGATGTCTTGCCCGGGGCATCAGGATTTGCTTAGGGCTGTGTTGTTATGAACATTGCGTGTCAATCATTAAATAAATGGCGTTTTTCATGTGCAAATACTGTAATCCCTGTCTCTCTTGTTTTATATTTTTCAATAAAACGACAACGTGGTTGTTCGCTTTATACGAATTTTGAAGCACTTAACCATTCCTTTTGCAGGATAACATTTTCAGATGACATCCTTGAACCACCTATGACTCGTCCCGACTTCGAGCACCCGGTATTCCAGGCCGAAGAAGAGGTCGTTGAAGATAGCGACATTCCTGAAGAACTGTCTTGGTTAGTGAAGCAAGAGGAAAGAGCCATTCTGCCTCACGATGAGGTCCTCGAAATTATCAACTTGGGGTCGAAAGGGGTTGAGAAGAATATTCGTATCGGAGCCGCACTGCAGAATGATATCAAGCGAAGACTGGTTGAAATGCTCCGAGAGTATAATGATGTATTCGCTTGGTCATATGAAGATATGCCGGGGCTCGATACAGACATGGTGGTGCATCGCCTGCCACTGAAAGAAGATTGCCCGCCAGTCAAGCAAAAGCTTCGCAGAACTCGACCAGATATGGCAATGAAGATCAAAGAGGAAGTTCAAAAACAGTGGGACGCTGGTTTCCTGGCTGTGACGAAGTATCCTTCATGGGTTGCCAACATCGTACCAGTGCCAAAGAAAGATGGCAAAGTTCGAATGTGCGTGGACTATAGAGATTTGAATAAAGCAAGCCCAAAAGACGATTTTCCACTTCCTCACATTGACGTTTTAGTTGATAATACTGCTCAATACTCCGTATTCTCCTTTATGGATGGCTTTTCAGGCTATAATCAGATTAAAATGGCGCCAGAGGATATGGAGAAGACCACTTTCATAACGCCTTGGGGAACATTTTGCTACAAAGTGATGCCCTTTGGTTTGAAAAATGCTGGGGCAACATATCAGCGTGCGATGACGACTCTTTTCCATGACATGATGCATAAAGAGATCGAAGTTTATGTTGACGATATGATTGCCAAATCCCAGATGGAGGAAGAGCATCTGGTGAATCTGTTGAAGTTATTTAAAAGGCTTAGGAAGTTTAGGCTAAGGCTGAACCCTAACAAATGCACCTTCGGGGTGAGATCGGGTAAGCTGCTGGGATTTATCGTAAGCGAAAGAGGAATAGAGGTCGATCCTGCTAAAATAAAAGCAATTCAAGAAATGCCGACGCCTAAAACAGAGAAAGAGGTGCGCGGGTTTTTAGGGAGGTTGAACTACATTGCCCGGTTCATATCTCACCTAACGGCCACGTGCGAACCATTATTCAAGTTGTTGAAGAAAGATCAAGCAGTAACGTGGAACGAAAATTGTCAAAAGGCGTTCGATAAAATAAAGCAGTATTTGCAGGAACCTCCCATTCTGATACCCCCAGTGGCAGGTAGACCCTTGATAATGTATTTGACGGTTCTTGAGGGAAGCATGGGTTGTGTTCTCGGTCAACACGACGAGACAGGGAGAAAAGAGCATGCGATCTATTACCTGAGTAAGAAATTTACAGAATGTGAATCTCGATACTCAATGCTTGAGAAAACTTGCTGCGCGCTAGCCTGGGCCGCCAAGCGTTTGAGGCAGTACATGCTGAATCATACAACCATGCTCATCTCGAAGATGGATCCTATCAAATATGTATTTGAAAAGCAGGCGTTGTCAGGAAGAATTGCCCGTTGGCAGATGGTCTTGACTGAATATGATATTCAATACGTCTCGCAGAAGGCTATAAAGGGGAGTGTGCTGTCTGAGTATCTGGCGGAGCAGTCTATTGAAGAGTACCAATCAATGAGATTTGATTTTCCTGACGAGGATATCATGTATCTAAAGATGAAAGATTGTGAAGAGTCGTTGCCAGACGAAGGACCGGAGTTGGGTTCCAAATGGAAGATGATATTTGACGGAGCCGTGAATGCTTACGGTAACGGAATAGGGGCAATCATCACCACGCCACACGGGTCGCACATCCCGTTTACTGCCCGACTGACCTTTGCTGTTACCAATAATGAGGCCGAATACGAAGCTTGTATAATGGGGCTTGAAGAAGCCATTGATTTGCGAATCAAACATCTGGACGTATACGGAGACTCAGCTCTGGTGGTGAATCAGATCAAAGGGGAATGGGAGACACGGCAGCCCAATTTGATACATTACATGAATTATGCAAGGAGATTGTTGCCTTTCTTCGACAAGGTTGAATTGCATCATGTGCCGCGGGCAGAAAATCAAATGGCTGACGCCCTCGCCACTTTGTCTTCCATGTACAAGGTTAACTTCTGGAACGAAGCTCCCCGAATCATTATCTCTCGGCTTGACAGACCAGCTTATGTATTTGCTCTTGATGAAGCATCTGATGGCAAACCATGGTATTTCGATATCCTTAATTTCCTGAAGAATAAAGAGTATCCGGCTGGGGCATCCAGTCAAGATCAGAAGACTCTCAGGAGGTTAGCAGGCAATTTCTATTTGAACCCGGATGGCGTCTTATACAGAAGAAACCACGATTTGGTGCTGTTGCGTTGTATAGACGAAAGAGAGGCAAAGTTGCTCATGGAAGAAATACACGAAGGTACCTTTGGTACGCATGCGGGCGGGCATGCTATGACGAGAAAGCTGCTGCGGGCAGGTTATTTTTGGCTGACCATGGAAACTGATTGTTTCAAGTTTGCGAGGAAGTGTCACAAGTGCCAGATCTATGCTGATAAGATCCATGTGCCTCCAAGTCCTCTAAATGTGATGTCATCTCCATGGCCATTCTCGATGTGGGGAATAGATATGATTGGAAAGATCGAGCCGACAGCTTCTAACGGGCATCGGTTCATCCTAGTAGCAATCGATTATTTCACCAAGTGGGTGGAAGCGGCGTCTTATGCAAATGTAACGAAGCAAGTGGTGGCCAGATTCATCAAGAGAGATATCATTTCCCGATATGGGATTCCCGAACGGATAATCACGGACAACGGTTCAAACCTGAACAACAAAATGATGAAGGAGCTCTGTCAGAATTTCAAGATCGAACATCACAACTCCTCCCCTTACCGACCCAAGATGAATGGCGCTGTCGAGGCGGCCAATAAGAATATCAAGAAGATCGTTCAGAAAATGGTGGTGACCTATAAGGATTGGCATGAGATGCTACCTTTCGCTTTGCACGGTTATCGTACGACGGTACGCACATCAACCGGGGCAACTCCGTTCTCGTTGGTATACGGAATGGAAGCGGTGCTACTGTTGGAAGTTGAGATCCCTTCCCTGAGGGTATTGCGAGACGTTCAGCTGGACGAGGCAGAATGGGTAAAAGACAGGTTGAATCAACTGAGTTTAATGGATGAGAAGAGGCTAGCTTCTCTAGCATACGGTCGTTTGTACCAGAGCCGAATGAAGAAAGCGTACGACAAGAAGATACATCCGCGAAGCTTTCAGACGGGCGACCTTGTGCTGAAGAGGATTCTCCCGCCGCAAGTGGATCACAGGGGCAAGTGGACCCCCAACTACGAAGGGCCATACGTTGTCAGGAAAGTATTTTCAGGAGGAGCGTTGTTGTTGTCCACTATGGACGGTGAAGACTTCACGTCACCTGTGAATTCGGACGCAGTTAAAAAATACTTTGCTTAAAATTGACCCGCTGGACAGAAAAAAGAGAGTCCAGGCAAAAATGGGG
The DNA here is from genome assembly GCA_963859935.3 of Lathyrus sativus. Classification (NCBI taxonomy): domain Eukaryota; kingdom Viridiplantae; phylum Streptophyta; class Magnoliopsida; order Fabales; family Fabaceae; genus Lathyrus; species Lathyrus sativus. Next base: position 33,190 of record CAWUDS030005433.1, on the reverse strand, counting down.
CATCCTGGCGAACCAAAAACAGAATGAAAGGTTCGGGCAAAAATTAGGGATAAAATTGAAAAAATGTACATCCGCGAAGTTGAAAACCTACACTGGGCGACTTTGGCAAAAAGGGGTATCCCGGTGAACTGAAAACCCGTAAAGGGCGGTTCACGCAAAAGTTAGGGATTTGAAAAGCAAATGACTGCGGTCCGAATTTGATAATTGCAATAAGCATCAATGCGGGAGAATACATTCGAGGAGTCAGTTATCCGATACAATCTCTTCAGAAGTGGGGATACCGGGAAAGCATTAGAGTCGGGCGAGTCATGGGAGGATCAGTTCGTGGTGTTCATCTGCATCCCGTTGCCGACATGTGTACAAATTTAAGTTGTCAATATTTATGCTTCTTGTGCATACTTGTATACTTGTATATTTGCTTTGTGTAGCTTCCTCATTTCAGGAGTTACATCCCGTGTACAAAACTCCGCCCATTCGGGGGCCCAATCAATAAAATACGTTATTCAGTACTTGACACTGTTCTTTACTGTTTTGTGCATGATTAACGCCTAAGTTTGATGAAACTAGCTTGTGTATAACGTCACTGGCCCTTGCCAACAGTTGCTAAAGCTTTGAATTAACTGAAAATAACGTCACTAACCTGAATTGATTTGGTTGCATAGGTTTGTCTTGTCTTGTTTGTGTTGTTGCAGGTTTCATAACCGTACGAGGAAGATGATCAAAAGATTGCAATAACTAAAGACTCAGCCCTCACGCAGGTCATGCAGGTTCTTCCCGAAGAAGGATAGAACTCTCCAGCTAGTCGTAGCTTGTGCAAAAAGGATTATCCAGCAAAGTCGTTCATCCTCAACAGAATTGACGAAACCAAGATCGTAAGGCTGTATTCAGACAGTGTATCTCAAGCAGAGTGGTTTAGCCGCGAAGGATTAATAGTTGTGAGCTGTATCCAGACAAGTTCATCTTTCCTCGCAGGGTCATTTACCCTCTCCCGGCGGAGTCAATTGGTTTTTCCCAGGAGAATCATCCCATCCCCGGCAGAGTCCTCTCTTTTCAGCAAGTGTCCTTTCCTCCCAGTGGAACTCGAAGATCAAGACTCTCCCCAGCAGAGTTGGTGGTGGGTCCTGTCATTTATTTTGTCAGGGATACTGTGTAATATCAGTTCACTCTCCAGCAGAAAGTCCGATCGTACTGGGCACATCTGCTATTCCCCAGCAGAGTTATATCCCCCAACAGGGTGCTACTTCAACAAGGCGTTTGGTTTAAGTTCCTAATTTCCCAGCAGGGTCGACTTCACTCTTCCAGCATTTATTTTGCTGGAGTAATTCTGTAGCATCTGGCTATCCCCGGCGGAGTCGGCATTATCTTCAGCATTTATTTTGCTGAAGCAGTTTTTGTACTCTAGCAGTTCAGGTGGAGAGAACTCTTGCTCAAATGAGCTACCAAACATTCGAGATCTCGGCATGGGACATCCAATAATAATGTCAGTTTCGGCCGTATTCCCCACAGAGTTATCAGGATAAGTTCTCTTTATTCCCAGGCAGAGTTAGTTGTCATCAGGGGTTCCATGAATCAGAATTTCAGAGGCCACCGCCGGTTATCAGAACAGGCGTCTGGTAGTTTGGTTTCCAGATATCCCCAGTAGAGTCCGCCTCAAAGTCGCTGTCACGTCGGTGCCAAGAAGTTTGTGGGTTGGGATCAATGGAGAACTGGGTCCCGACGTGGACAATTTATCCCTATAGTGACGGGATTTCTTCAGAAGTGGGCGTCCTAACGTGGGCAGATTTATTCCCATGGGTTGATGAGATGTGGTAGTCCTAAAGTGGACAGACTCGGGTTCTCGGAATTGGTGGAATGTGGAGTCATGACGTTGACAAAACTGATTACTCTTTGTGTTGGTGTCCTGACGTGGACCATTTACTCTCAGCAGTTATCTTTCTTCGTGTTGGCGAAGCGTGGGTCCTGACGTGGACAGATCAGACGAAGGTGTGAGTCCTGACGCGGACAAGTTTTGCTTTCTCAACAGAGGAGATGTGAGTCCTGACGCGGACAAGTTTTATTTCCCCAGCGGGTCGAAGATGCCTGAGTCCTGACGTGGACAAATCAAGACGAAACATGGGTCCTGACGTGGACGAATCTATTCCTTACGTGGAAAAGGAGGTTTCCGTTCCTTACGTGGAAGAGCAAGTTCATTCCTTACGTGGAAAGATGGGAGTCCTCACGTGGGCAGATTAAAATTGTGATTCCTTACGTGGAAAGGTGGGTCCTAACGTGGACGATGTTCTCCTTGCGTGGAAAGAAGTTGGTATTCCTTACATGGAAAGATTGAGTCCTCACGCGGACATATCAAGATTGATTCCTGACGTGGAAAGAAAGAGATTATTCCTGACGGGGAGGAGTTTAGTCCTGACGCGGACAGATCAAAGAAGTTATTCCTAACGTGGAAGAAGAAGATAGATTCCTTACGTGGAAAATTTAGTCCTGACGTGGACGGATTCAGAAGAAGAAGTATGCCTAACGTGGAAAGAAGGCGTGTTCCTTACGTGGAAGAGAAAGAGAAATTTCAGGTCCTTACGTGGAAAGAGCGGAGTCCTTACATGGACAGATTAAGATGGCATTCCTTACGTGGACAAATGTAGTCATGACGCGGACAAATCGGAAAGAGTTGGTTTCCTTACGCGGAAAAAATGGAGTCCTGACGCAGACATATCGAGTTGTACTGGAGTCCTTACGTGGACAGATTGATACGGTTCTCCTTACGTGGAAAAAGAAGATTGCATCCTGACGTGGAAAGATGGAAAGTTTAGTCCTGATGTGGACAGATGCAGAAGAGATGATTCCTTACGTGGATGGTGGTATTCCTAACGTGGAAGAGTTTATTCCTAACGTGGACGATTTATTTCTGACGAGAAGGCAGACGAGCCATCCCCGACAAAGTTGTTGAAGTTTTCCGAATTAACGAAGCAGGCGTCCTGACGTGGACAGTGTTCCATTTCTGCAATGATAGAATCTTTTTCAGAACGATGAAAATAATCCCTAGCACGGTCGCACGAGATCAGTGGGTTGCCGTAACAGTCAGATTCAGCTAATGAATGTCGTTCCTCAAGCAGGAGCGCAATTTAGTTTTGCGGTGGGCAAATTTCTGGTTTCACTAGTATTCAACCGTCTCGTACCGCGAATGTCTGAAGGCTTCGGGCTCTTCACCCAATCGGGTTCAAGCCTCTTGAATAGGGGCAGCTGTTGCACCCTAAAATTTGCCCAACCTTATTCACTTGGTTTATGTTTCAATGTCATTAGCATTTGCATATAGGGCAATGTACATAGGTTACTCATCTGCATAGCATAAGCATAGCAAGTCAGCTAACAGGGGACCAATCATTATTCTTATCTCTAGAGGCCTATCAAGAGGTTATTATCCTGATTCAACCTCATTCAAGTCATCAGAAAAGAATTTGGAAGCTATCAAGTCAATGGATCAAGCAGTTCATCTATCTCCTAACTGAGGGTGTCTGAGGATCAACAAAGAAATGGTGAGCTGTGGGCTGAGCATGGGGAGTATCTAGACATCTTGGAGGACTTAGAAAGTCATTTGGAGAAGGATAAAAGTCATTGGTGAAGTCACAAGAATTGCAATTGAAGACAGTCAACTAGGGTTTCATCTGGGTCAACCCTAGGTCAACCCTAGGTCAACTGACTGATTGAAAGGCATTAAGGGCTATTGGAGAGATGTGGAGTTCATTATTTGACATGGAGAGTAAGGATATGTTGTTATGCTAAGAAGAAATCAAGAGAAATCAAGGAGAAGAGGAGTTTCTAAATTAGGGTTTCTATGTAAAATCCCCTAGTTTAGGTCAAATTTCCAAGCAAGATAAGTCAAAATGCAAGTTTCAAATGGATCCTTGGCCAACATGAAACTTGTAGAGGATCTCAAGACCTTTAATTTGAGTGGTGGAAGACATCAAGGAGATTTATAGAACTCAAGTTATGGTCCTTGCAAGTTACAGGTCATCTGAGGTATCTGAAATGTTGTCTGTAAAAGTGACTTGTCTTCCAAGCAACGTTTACCCCTCAAGGAGATTTCAAATGAATTTCTGGTCAACATAAGAATTGTTCCTCATTGTCTTAGATTTCTATAATGGTATGGTATGCCTTCATATGATGTGTGGAACTCTACTTATGGTCTTGGCAAGCAAAGGGTATTTTGGTCATTTGTCAGTTATAGGTCATTTTTAAGCAAAGGCCATATCTCCTATTTCCAAGCCTCAAATGAAAAAACTCAAAACATGAAAGTTGCTCAAAATGCCATTTTAAGTCAAGAAGGGAGGTCATGAATGATTGGAAAAGCTCATAGCATGGATTTGCATGATTGGTCAAAAAATGAACTAAAAATGGCTTATAAGTTGAAAAAGTTGAATTTGGAAATTGGTTTGGAGGATCTAGAAATCCAAAATAGGTCATCCAATATATCATTTTGATTGGAAACCTCATTTTAAAGACATTGGTTCATCCACATTTTTGAGTTTAGGCTTAAAAATGGGACTTCCTTTGTAAATTTGCTCCTTGCCTCATAAGGTCACATGGCAAAACCCCACATAAACAAGGAATCAAGGGGCAAGCTTGCAAGGTTTTTCAGTTCATCAATATATCATCTAAGGAGAATTTCAAATGAGAAATGATGTGTGTGCAAGCTTGAACAAAGAATGGCCTATGCTTAGCATGGAATCAAAAATCTCATGAAGTGAGATATCCAATTTCTCATTGGATTGTTCCAGTCCCTTCTAGATCATTCTTACACCATCTATAAGTAATTTGGGGTGTGCTCAGATGCAGAGGTTAGAGAGAATTGCTGCAGAAAGAGAGATTGAAATCAAATTTCTTCCATAGCAAGTCATTTTCCAATTCTTCATTTCTTCCACAATCTGTTCAGTTTCTTGATCTGATTCAACTCTATCATCATCATTGAGTGTGTAACAATCAAAATCAGAAGAAATTCAGGTCCAAATCGTGTTCTGTATATTGAGTTTGGCAGCTTGCAGCTTCAGATCCATTTCCAAGATTCAAGCACAATCAACCCAAACTAGTGCAAACAGAAGCAAGCTCTTGTGTCACTGAATATTTCTGCACAAGTACAAGCATTGATTTGAAGGATTCCCCTATCTGGTTCACACATTTTATCAGGTCTGCATCTTGATCTCTACACTCTAATTTATGCATAGTTCATCAAGGTTAATAGGTTAGGATGATAGGGAATAAGTAGTAGATCATTTCTGGAAAGTATGGATCGATTTGGTGATGTTTTTTAGGTTGGCATAATTTCTGTTAGGAGCAAGAACTCTTCGAATTGGGAGTGTTAGGCTTAGTTCTTTAGGGGGAAATGATCCAGGTGAAGAGAGGAACATGCCTGTGCCATCAATTTTGAAGATCGTGAGAATCGGTTCTTGATCATTTCTTGGAGGTAGCTATCGGTTTTAGGGTTAGAAGAGATTTCAGTTAGTTTTGATATCATGGTTAAATTCCTGGTAAGATTTGGAGTGGATTTGGTTTTTATATGTTGGTATTCCATGGAGAATCGAGGGAGTTAAGGTATGGATCAGTTGGTGTGTTCATCCATGGCGTTTCTTCCAAACCCTGAACCAAGGAGGAAGATGACCTCATCACCCTCGGATTACCCCTTGACCTGTTGACTACCCTTTGATCCAACGGACGAGATTCAAACTTTGTTTATGAGGGAAAGGCTGAGTAAGGATGAAACGCTGCGTTTCATTAAGTTAGCAGCCTTGGGCCTGGATTCAGTATTACTAATGGCACCCTCCCCCAAGCTAAGCCCAATATTTCAACGTGTATCACATGCTATTTGCACCGAGACCTTATTAATTTCCTGGTATTTTCCAAATGTTTTTCTGAACGCACATGGGCCTAGCTGCAAATGATATTCGCACTCCACCTTTTCCAGCCCACCTGAGATTATAACTGCGCGCCTTTACTTTTCTCACCCCTCTGGCTATCTCTTTACATTTTCTTTTTATTTTCTTTATATTTTTCATGCATCTTATAAAAATCATAATAAATAGAAAAATCATCATTTTTAATTCATTCTTTTTGCATATTTTTCTTTAGGATGTCTAGAAAATTATAAAAAATAAAAATGGCATTTTATTTTTTATTTGATATTTTTCCCATATTTTCTAAATAAATAACATTTTACATAATTTCATTTCGTACATGATTTTGTTATTTTTTGTTCTATTAATTGCTTCAATATTTTTCATCCATTTTTTTTAGGTTGTTTAGGTTAGACATTGAACTTGTAGATTCAATTTAGTTCCCATTTTTAGAAATTAAATTTAGGTGCTTAGTGTAAGTGTGAATAACATGAATAAAAACTAGGGTTTTAAGTGATGACTTAGGAGATTTGATTCTTTTCCCTTAGGACTTAGGGTTTGACTAGTTTAGTTATGGGACTATAGGGACTATGGGTAGTTATTAGATCCCCTAGAAAAAGTAAGGATTCCCCTACTGCTATTAATATACTGTATATCTGATTGACTGGTGTGGTGTGCCCTCTGGGGATTATTGCTTGATTGTTTGGGTATTGGGATTGTTTGGGGACTTGGGAGAGCTGAAGACTTGAGGAGATGAAGACCATTGAAGATCCAGAGATTGAAGATCAATTGCCAGAGTTGAAGAGGAGGTTCTTGCTAGCAGCTGCTGAGGAGACTAGGGTTTAGGAGCTAGGCAGAGCTCTAGATTAGAAAGCTTGCTTCTCAAACATAGATGGCTTTGTTTGCCTCTATCCTTTCTCTATGATTCAAAGTCTCTTTCGAATATCCACCTCCTTCCTTTGGAAGGATCAGTGAAAGTATTTGGAAGATAGAACTTTTGAGAGAAACCTGTCTGCATAATGTTAACAGTTAATGAGCCACCTTTGGTAGGCATTTTACTGTTTAGCATTCCTCTCCTCTTGTTGACTAATGTTCATCCCTGAAGATTGGATACTTGAAGAAAAGCCATTGCTTATAGGAAACTGATGATCAAAGCCCTTGCCAGAAGGCCATGAAGATGGAGATTAATGCTTGTTGAAGCCTGTAACTGATTGGAGATTACTGGGAGCTAGATGTTGATTCAGAGCTGTTGTGGCTGTTTATTTTTGCTGTATTTCATTTCTGATGTATTGATTGGTTTTCCTGACTGTATTGTTTGCTGTTTACCCTGCTGGGTTGAAAGTGAAGCTTGTTCACTTTTGTCTATTGTTTTCCAGGTTCGAGGTTGAGTGGGATTCCCTTGCCTCGCTTGTACTGCTGCATTCATGCATATTTTACTGTTTTACTGTATATATCTGATATTGTTTCTGTTTCTGCCTATCCCGTAGGATCTCTGTTTCTCTCTGTGCAAGAGAGGAGCATGATAGACACTAGGTCTTAACCCATGCATGATAACATTAGGTTAGTTTGTTTCCCTTCGCAACCGTAGGTTAGAGTTCTGTCTCTTTCTTTCTCAAAACAAACAGAAAAACACAATAAAGATTTCAAACACAATAAAAGACACTTCTTCCGTAAAAGAAGGTGAACTCATCAAGACGTCATTTTTTGTCCGTTGGGACTGTTAATCAAGAAAACCTTTTCAGAAGGAATAAAATCAACCAAGACAGACTTGTGTCGTACGTGGCCCGAACTACGTTTGCTCTGATCTTCCATGCTGTGTGGAAGTACGTAGGCATAGGATGCGATATCCTAGCGAGCAACCTTCCCCTCCTTTCCCGTAGGTAGGCGAACTATGTTGACTCTGATTTCTCGTTCCAGGCGGGAATACGTAGGCATAAAGTGCGATACTTTGCCGAGTCATTTTTATTTTCATTTTATTTTCTTTTTAACCCTTGACCTATAGAATAGATAGAATAACAACCCATACCCGAAAACAAGCGTGGATCCCGTCGAGTACGACGGACGTGAGGGGTGCTAATACCTTCCCCTTGCGTAACCGACTCCCGAATCCAGGTTTTGGTTGCGACGACCATACCTTTCCCGTGTTGTGCAAGGTTTACTCTGAGCGTTTCCTTTCCCTCCCGTGGGATAAATAACGCACGGTGGCGACTCTTCTGTTCAGCCGGCGCCGATTTTCGCAGTAGCGACAAACCCCATGCCCAACCATGGGGTAGCCGAAGTCAGTGCAATCATTGAATATGAGAGTTTAGATCTGATAACTGATGTCAATGATTTGAAGACACCGCTGGGCTTTGTGAAGGAAAATTTGCTGAAGGGAGGGATATTCCCGGGCTATAATGAATCCTGTGCCGAATGTTTGAGTCATCCCGAGGGATGTGCAGAGCTGAAGAGCTGTATTCAGGGTATGATAAATGATGGAATGTTGCAGTTTGATCAGATTGTCGAGAAGAAGTCTGAAGAAATAATGGTTGAGGAAAGGAATGAGGTTGCAACGATCTCGATTCCATACAGAACTATAACTATTTGTACGCCGAAGCCGACAACCATTATCATCACCAAGGTTGGTCCTGTGCCGTATGAGAGCACCAATGCAATTTTTTGGAACTACAGAGCGGAGGTATATTGTAATGGGCAGAAACAGGAATTGAAGAGCTTGTCGGTCGATTAAGTGGATAATCTAGTTGGAGCTGGGGGAATCACTCGAAGCGGGAGAGTGTTCTTGTCACCTGAAGTGGTTGGTAGAGATGATAAGGGTAAGAAAGCTATGGTGGAAGAAACTTCTCAGGCTGGTGATAAGAGTTCTTTGGATAAGGAAGCGGAGGAGTTCATGAGATTGATAAGAAAAAGTGACTACAAGATAGTAGATCACTTGCAACAGATGCCCTCCAAAATCTCTATTCTGTCGTTGTTGCTATGTTCAGAAGCGCACTGAAATGTGTTGTTGAGGATACTGAATACTGCTTACATGCTGCAAGAGATATCTATTAACCAACTCGAAGGGGTTGTAGCGCAGGTTAAGACAAGTAATGGTCTAGGTTTCACAGACTTGGATTTGACCCCGATGGGCAGAAATCATAATTGTGCGTTGCACATCTCATTTGAATGTCGAGGAGCAGTCCTGTCTCATCTGCTGGTGGATACATGACTGTCTTTGAATGTGCTTCCGAAGAAGGCCCTCATAAAGTTGGACATAAAAGGGTTAGTCTGTACACCAAGTGACTTGGTAGTACGTGCTTTTGATGGGACTCAGAGGTCTGTATTCGGGGAGGTAACGTTGCCTATTTAAGTTGGTCTCGAAGTATTTGATGCAGTATTCTATATTATGGACATTCATCCTGCCTATAGCTGTTTGTTGGGCTGTCCATGGATTCACTCGGCGGGAGCTGTAACTTCCACGCTGCACCAGAAGCTCAAATACATGGTGGATGGCAGCATTGTCACTGTATGTGGAGAGGAAGATATAATGATCAGTCATTTGTCTTTGTTTAAATACGTTGAGGTGGATGGTGAAATCCATGAGACTCTTTGTCAAGCCTTTGAGACGGTACAGATCAAAGACAAAGTGTCTGCTGTGAGCAAAGCGCCCAAAGTGGCCATGTCATCCTTCAAGGAGGCCCAAGCAGCAGTGCAGGCTGGGGCAGCACCAGGTTGGGGTCAATTGTTGGACATACCCCATAAGCAGGATAAGTTTGGTCTGGGATACAGCCCATCTTCTTCGTCATCCTCACAGAGCGCTCCGTGCTACAAAGGACCGGTGCAGTTTACCAAAGGCGGGGTTATCTTCGAGCGGATCAACACTATTTCAGATGAAGACGGGGATATCGACTGCGATATGGACTCGTGGATTCGGCCATGCATTCCAGGACAAAGCCTCAACAACTGCTCTATCGAGTAATTCATTCAAGTGACAACGGAAGAGTAATACTTTGTTTTTCTGATTATTGTACAACCCTTTGTTCTACCCGAAGCATAGTGGTTTTTGTCTTCAGGGCCTTATTGTTTATGCTTGCACAATCTTTTTCAATTAATCAAAGGGCGTTTTTCTGCATTCAAATATTATGATCCTTATTTTTCATGTTTATGTTAACAATAAAATGACAATGTGGCTTTGTGCTTGTTTTGCATATCATTTTAAGCATTTAACCATTATCATTGCAGGATTCACATTGCAGATGACACCGTGCCAGAGACATTTATGACTCGCTTCGACTTCGACAATTCGATATTTCGAGCCGAAGAAGAGATTGATGAAGATGAAGACTTACCAGAAGAGCTAGCCAGACTCTTGAAATAGGAAGAAAAGGTTATTCTGCCTCATCAGGAGGAAATTGAGGTTATTAACTTGGGTTCTGAGGAAGTTGTGAGGAATGTTCGGATAGGGGTTGCGTTGCAGAGTGACATCAAGCAAAGATTGGTTGAGATGCTCCGTGAGTATAGTGATATCTTTGCTTGGTCATATGAAGACATGCCCGGGCTTGATACAGACATTGTGGTTCATCGCTTGTTGTTGTGTGAAGAGTGTCCACCAGTCAAGCAGAAGCTCAGGCATACGAGACCAGATATGGCTGTGAAAATCAAGGAAGAAGTCCATAAGCAGTTGGACTCAGGATTTTTAGCCGTTACAACTTACCCTCCGTGGGTCGCCAACATCGTGCTTGTGCCTAAGAAGGATGGCGAGGTACGGATGTATGTTGATTATAGAGATCTGAACAAGGCGAGCCCGAAGGGCATTTTCCCGCTCCCCCACATTGACGTATTGGTTGATAATACTGCTCAATATTTCGTGTTTTCCTTCATAGACGGTTTTTCCGGTTATAACTAGATCAAGATGGCACCGAAGGATATGGAGAAAACGACGTTTATTACACCATGGGGGACTTTCTGTTATAAGGTAATTCCTTTTGGGTTGAAAAACACAGGGGCAACCTACAAGTGGGCTATGGTCACTTTGTTTCATGATATGATTCATCATGAGATTGAAGCCTATGTTGATGACATGATAGCAAAGTCGCAAACAGAGGAGGAACATCTGGTCAATTTGTTGAAGCTGTTTGAGAGGCTCAGGAAATTCAGATTGAGGTTGAATCCTAACAAGTGTACTTTCGGGGTCAGGTCAGGAAAGCTGTTGGGGTTCATTGTCAATGAAAAAGGAATCGAGGTCGATCTTGCAAAAGTAAAAGCTATTCAAGATATGCCAGCACCGAAAACGGAAAAAGAGGTTTGTGGTTTCTTGGGGAGATTGAACTACATTGCTCAGTTCATATCTCATATCACATCCCTGTGTGAACCAATGTTCAAATTGCTAAAGAAAGATCAGGCGGTTGTCTGGAACGAAAATTTCCAAAGGGCATTTGATAAAATAAAAGAATATTTGCAGGAACCTCCAATACTGATACCCCCAGTCGCCGGAAGACCTTTGATCATGTATTTAACGGTTCTTGAGAACAGTATGGGTTGTGTTCTCGGTCAGCATGACGAGACTGGAAGAAAAGAACATGCAACATACTATCTGAGTAAAAAATTCACAGATTGTGAGTCTCGATACTCGGTGTTAGAGAAAACGTGTTGCGCACTCGCTTGGGCTGCCAAACGTTTGAGACAGTATATGTTTAATCATACAACCATGCTGATTTCAAAGATGGATCAGATTAAATACGTCTTCAAAAAGCAAGCACTTTTCGAAAGAATTGCCAGGTGGTAGATGGTACTAACAGAGTATGATATCTAGTATGTTTCCCAGAAAGCCATCAAGGGGAGTGTTCTGTCAGAGTATCTCGCTGAACAGCCAATTGAAGACTATCAACCAGTGAAGTTTGATTTTCCTAACGAAGACGTCATGTATCTGAAGATGAAAGATTGTGATGAACTGTTGCCTAACGAAGGTCCTGAGCTAGGCTACCAATGACAATTGATATTTGATAGTGCTGTTAACTCGTACGGTAGTGGAATTGGGGCAATCATTACGACTCCCCATGGGTCTCATATCCCATTCACCGCCAGGTTGACATTTCCTTGCACCAACAACGAAGCAGAATATGAAGCGTGCATCATGGGGTTGGAAGAAGCTATTGATTTGAGGATCAAGAACCTAGATGTGTACGGTGATTCAATGCTAGTTGTAAATCAAATCAAAGGAGAATGGGAAACCAAGCAACCCAGTCTGATTCCTTACGTGAATTATGCAAGGAGGCTGTTGCCATTCTTTGATCGTGTAGAGTTTCATCACGTGCCTAGAGCAGAGAACCAGATGGCAGACGCTCTGGTGATGTTATCCTCAATGTATAAGGTGAACTATTGGAATGATGCTCCAAGAATAGTCATCTCGCACCTTGATAGGTCGACGTTTGTATTTGCCGTTAAGGAAGCCTCTAATGGCAAGCCATGGTTTTATGACATCCAGAACTTTCTTAAGAAGCAAGTGTATCCGCCAGGGGCGTCGACCCGGGATAAGAAGACTCTGAAAAGGTTGTTTGGTAACTTTTATCTGAATCAGGATGGTGTACTCTACATGAGGAATTATGATTTGGTGTTATTAAGATGCGTGGATGAGAAAGAAGCAAGCTTGCTTATGGAAGAGGTCCACGAAGGAGCCTTTGGTACGCATGCTGGCGGGCACGTCATGTCTCGAAAGTTGTTACGAGCAGGGTATTATTGGATAACGATGGAATCTGATTGTTTCAAATATGCGAAGAAATGCCATAAGTGCCAGATTTATGTAGACAAGATTCATGTGCCACCGTGTCCTCTGAACGTCATGGCATCTCCTTGGCCCTTTTCCATGTGGGGCATTGATATGATTGGCAAGATTGAGCCCACCGCATCCAATGGGCACCGTTTCATCTTGGTAGCCATTGACTACTTTACCAAGTGGGTGGAAGCAGCCTCCTATGCGAATGTCACGAAGCAAGTCGTAGCCAGATTTATCAAGAAGGACATCATCTGTAGATACGAAGTGCCTGAAAGAATCATTACTGATAATGGTTTGAACTTGAATAACAAGATGATGAAGGAGCTATGCTAGAGTTTCAAAATCGAGCATCACAATTCATCGCCCTATCGTCCGAAGATGAACGGCGCTGTTGAAGCGGCAAACAAGAATATCAAAAAGATAATGCAGAAGATGGTTGTAACCTATAAAGATTGGCATGAGATATTTCCCTTCGCTTTGCACGGATATCGTACTATGGTACACACCACAACTGGGGAAACTCCTTTCTCGCTGGTGTATGGTATGGAAGATGTGCTACCATTAGAAGTCGAGATTCCTTCCCTGAGTGTTCTGGTCGATGTCAAGCTCAATGAGGTAGAATGGATAAAGAACAGATTGAATCAGCTTAGCCCGATGGATGAGAAAAGGCTAGCATCTATTGCATATGGTTGGTTGTATCATAGCCGAATGAAGAAAGGTTTCGACAAGAAGGCGCGCCCTCGAAGCTTTCAGACGGGCGATCTTGTACTGAAAAAGATTCTCCCGCCACAAACAGATCACAAGAGAAAATGGACTCCTAACTATGAAGGTCCATACATCGTGCAAAAGGTCTTCTCCGGAGGAGCCTTGTTGTTATCCACCATGGATGGTGAAGACTTTACATCCCCTGTGAACACAGACGCAGTTAAAAAATACTTTGCTTAAAGAGACCCGCTGGAAAGAAAAAAGAATATCCAGGAAAAAATGGGGCATCCCAGCCAACCATAAAAAGAATGGGTTCGGGCAAAAGTTAGAGATATAAAAGAAAAAAATGTAAACCCGCAAAGTTGAAAACCTGAAAAGGCGACTTTGGCAAAAATGGGTATCCCGGTGAATTGAAAACCCGCAAGGGCGATTCAGGAAAAAGTTAGGGATTTTTAAAAAAGAAAATGACTGCGGTCTGCGTGTGATCTTCAGAGCTTAGTGGATTGAGGGAGGACCTGAGGGCCTTTTATCTGAATCAATCTCTTCTGAATGTGAAGCATCGGTAAAGCATTGGAGTCATGCGAGTCATAGATGGATCAACTTATGGTGTTCGTCTGTGCCACATTGCCGATATTCTGTATATTTCTGTGCATTTTTGTATATTTTTGCGCAGCTTCCTCTTTTCAGGGGTTGCATCTGTTGTAAAATCATGCCTATTTACAGGCCCATCTGTCAATAAAATATACTATTCAGTAATTGTTTGTTTTGCTTTAGCCTTACTGTTTTGTTTGCAAAAACGCCCGATGTTTTTGATAAACTGTGCATACATAAACTTGCAGGCTTTGCCAATAATTGTTAAAACGTCGAGTTATTTGAACGTCACGGATGATGACTGAGATAGGTCCTTTGTTAGGATATCTTGTCTGTTTGTTCATTTTTGCAGGGTCACTACCCTTGGGTGTTGCACCCTAATTTTTGACTCTAAGATCCCGCATCTTTTTGCGTCATCTGTATAGTTTATCATCTCTTACATTTTTCATAATACCCAATTTATCAGCTGAAATATGTTAGACTAAGGCACGGATCTAGAAGGGGGGGTTGAATAGATCCCTTTTAAAAATTTGAGTGGCGCTACCAATAAAATTGGTTTTCAAAATTGTTTTCAAATGCGGAAGCGGCCTTGGAAAATATAGTCTAAAACGAACAACTATTGGAGAGCCGGATATGCGTCAAGCAGATGAATTTAAGACGATAACGGATAGTAAATCACTACACACTTTTATGCAAAACTCAGATGTGATTCACTCGTACTATTTCCTTATTCCAATGATCAAAAATTACACCAAAACTAGCAGCAAAATTAAGGCAATTTTAGTTCAGCACTTTTGTCGAACAGTTGGTGTGCACAAAACTAGCAGCAAAATTAAGGCAATTTTAGTTCAGCACTTTTGTCGAACAGTTGGTGTGCACAAATACCTTAAATGATATTTGTGTTGAATGAGTGATTGAAAAAGCCTTAGTACAGTATTTCTATTGTACTTAGTAGTTAAAAAACAGTGTTTCACCAACTCACTCAATCAATACTACAATTTGACAAAATCACTTATTCTAGAATCACTTAATTTTTAAGCTGTAATTGAAAATGCAGAAAATAAAGGAACACAAGATTTGATGAGGCAGTTCCCCCAGTCGTCCTCGCGTTGGGGTACGTCTGCCCTCAATTCTACAATGAGAATTGAGATATGTATTGAATAGATATCACCTGTTTGGTAGAACAGTTATACACAAGAATCGATAGACAATTGATACAAACAATCTTAATGTTGCTGATAATTTCTACCACTTCTTGCCCCTTGATTCAAGATGAATCAAGTCCTCCAATTTGATGTGAATGACCTCCGATTGCAGCCACCTTATTGACAACTCTTCCGTTGATCAAACCTTCGGCACGGCTGATCTTAGACACACCCAAATTGAACCCGGAACGTCTTCAACCTTTCAACGCCCTAGCTACTAGATTGATCAACCTTCCGCTAATCAATCACCTTCGCACTCGCTTGATTGTTGAACCGACGATTCCGTAACAAAAGCCTTCAAAACCTGTAGTCTTGATAGGTAAAACCTCAAAGGTTTTCTCCCAAGAAACACCTGCACCAGCTTCCACTCGAACCGGATCTTCAATCACGCGTTCGAACCTTATCACCGTCGAGCAAACCACAAACCGCAGCAAAAAAATTGATTATCTGTAATTTGAGGATTTGTGAGTTGATTGAACGATGAAGATGAAGAACACTGATGCACCTCTTTCACGTTTCTTGACCTGAACACTTTCTCACAATGCTTTCAAAAAATGTTAGTTGTTAAAATTGAAAAGACAGCTATTTATAGTAATATACAAGACAGACAGTTGACAGATCAATGAAACATAGCAGAATTTCTGTTTCTGCGCGCGAACGGTCGACCATAGGGTCGGCGTGCGCTGAGCCGTGTGATTCTTAAACCTGCATGCGCCAAGTTAACGGTCGACGCATGACCTTCATGCGCTGACCCGTGTGATTCTTAAACCTGCATGCGCCAAGTTAACGGTCGACGCATGACCTTCATGCGCTGAGCCGTGTGAACTGAATGAAACTGTGTGCTGACGGTATGGTCGGCTCATGGTTCAAAAATCTGCAAAAACATAAATTTCTACAGCTTTTTGTGCATTACGTCATTGTAAAAATTGAATCATAAGTAGCGTGAATGATTTAAACGAAAGAAGGATATCTCTTAGCAAGTTGTCATCATCAAAAACCAGAGGCACGCTTGTGTTGGTAGATACTTTGCCTTCACATTCTCCCCCTTTTTGATGATGGCAACCTACTGTTATGCAACACGTGATAGGTATAGGTATGCTCCCCCTTTCTTTTACAATTATAGCGGTCGTAATCATCGTCTATCTACTGCTCGGTTCTCCCCCTTTGACAACATCAAAAAGAGGTAAACTCGTGACACAATAACAACACATTGAATCATGCATAAATGAGATACCAACAGATGAGAAGTAAACAACAGTTATACATACGATGGAGATAACAGTTAATAGATTACAGAACCACAAAAATGTCATGATAGCAACATAGAAGTAAGCAACAATCATAGTGAGTTTGGGCAGAAAAGCAAAACACAACAAACAAAATGAATGCAAGCCAAAACAGGAAACAACAAATGACATATGAGCGCATGCTAATAGCCCCGTCCACGTCCGCGACCACGACCACGCCTGTCATAGTAATGAGGATGGCGTTGGGGATGAGCTAGATCAGTAAATTCTTCTGTGATGTTATTCAAAAAGTCAAGACTGTCGACAATGGCGCGCTCTTCAGCTTGATGACAGTGAGTTAGAGTCTCGAATCGAGCGTCCAGCTGAGTCGACATTCCACTGATCCGTTCATTTTGGTTATGCAGTTCAGAACGAATTTGTGCCATTCTTTCATTTTGATCCCTCATGAATTTTTGCTGTTGTTCCTGCATATTGGTCATAAAATTTCGCTGTTCCAACTGCATCGACTGCATCATTTCTAAAATCTCCGAATTGTTTGACGGTTGTTGAGGAGAAGGTGGGTCTGCAGTGCTTGGTTGATACGGCTGATAGAATTTGCCAAGGGTGGTCCACCCGGTGTATTGCCATTCACCCCAGCCTTGGTTATTCTCCTCATCCTCATTTTCCTGTTGGTTTGAGTAGGCAGACCAGTTATTGTGTTGATTGTCATCTTGATATGTTTGTTGATAGTTTTCAGAAGGCACGTATGGTTGATGACCTTCATTAATATCGTGGTCCAGCTGAGTCTCATCAGCGGTTTCTTGTGCCTCTCCTGCATTGTCACCTTGATTGTCTTCATCTTCACTTGAGCTTCCTTCTGCTTCTTCATCTTCTCCACCCTCTGACTCATCAGCACTTTCTTCACTCGAGGAGGCAGCTGCAGCCATGGTTGAGCGCCGATAAAATCTGTACTTTTTGAGCGACTGATCCCACACATATCCCATCATAGCAAAGACCTTTGAACTGAACTCTTTATCGGAAGAAATTGGAGTATACGGAAAAGACGGGTAATTGATACCTGCAGAGTTTAAAGCTTCCTGAATGAATGAGCCATAGGCGAGCGCGGTGCCTCGCTTGGAGTCTCTTAGTTCATACATCCGGCTTGTAATATAGTACGGCCAGTTAATTTTAATGCCGTGACCTAGTATATGGATGAGATGCACTTCAGCTTGTTCGACTCTTGACAAACCACCTTGTTTAGGCCGCAGAATGCGCGCCACAATCCATTGAAGGATCCTTGGAGATGATCTGAGTTTTCCGGATGTGACGGACCTCGGAAAAGCCGCACTGTTTACAATGTGCTCCGGATAAGGCCTCTTGAGCATATTATTCAGTGCTTTGTTATACTCATAACCTTCAAGAGTTTTAGAATCGGTCACTTCGGCTAGGGGAGGTTCACCATCCTCTACAGACATATCAAAATACTTACTCCAGAATTCAGTATTTACAGTCACTTGAGTTGTTCCAATATGGGAATGAAAGTTTTCTCCGTGAAATTTATCATTCAATTCAGAGTAAAAGACACGCACCAGATCTTCGCTATATTGTACATTGCATTCAACAAATCGTTCAACACCATGATAAGTAAGAAAGTTCATGAACTCACCCAGATGCATGCGTTCAGCAACCAGTTCATAGAAGGCGTGTTGTCGAACCACTTTCCTCTTACCAATGTCTTTGTTAAAGTTTTCCCGACGAGACGGATGAACCAGGGATTCTGCAGTGATTGGCACTGTTCCGGAGGTTGACCCTCTTGATCTCTTTCTTGTAGGTCTAGAGGAAGAAGCCATGGGTATAGTTTTGTGGGTACAAGGAACTCTTTACCAATGTGATGGAGAATGAAGAGTTTTGAGATGAAGGATTTTGAATTTTGAGAAGAAGGAGAGAGATAACCCTTGTTTAATGTAAGGATTAGGGTTTGATTGGAAAATGTGAGGAGATGAAGAGAGTTAGTAGGGGTAGTAGGTGTGGGTTTCTAGTAATGAAGATAAATGCAAGTGTAACTGCCCAAAAAAAACTGAACCGTCAAGTAATCAGGAAAACTGGGTTTTTGCGCGAGCCGTCGACGGTAGCTTCTGCATGCGTCGACGCATGCTTCAGATTTTTCACCAGATACAAAAGTTAACAGGGTGCGCCGACCGCTGCCCTGTTATGGTCGACTCAATATGCAACAAACAGCAGATTTTTGTATTTTACCATATTCAGAGGTACATGCTATGCAAAAATGATGTCATGACATATAAGAAAAAAAATATCTATATACATATGCAGTAGATGTCATACAAATTTAGCGTAGTATAAGCGATATGATTTGAGATCAACAGGATTATCAAACAAAGAGAGAGAGAAAGAACAATATCACCTTGATGCCTGATTTGCTTGATACACAACATACTTATACTTACACGAATATCAAATTGTTAGAAGTACAACAGCATGATTATTTGAATGAAATAAGATAACATCAGCAAATATTATTCCCGTTCCGAAATGTCGAGGATGCCAAGTTCTCGGCGGATATGAAAGAAAGGTTCCGTTGCTAGCGGCTTTGTGAAAATGTCCGCTAGTTGGTTTTTAGTGTCAACGTGTTCAAATACAACATCACCTTTCTCAACATGGTCCCTAAGAAAATGGTGTCGAATTTCTATATGTTTAGTGCGAGAGTGTAATACGGGATTTTTGGTAAGGTTAATAGCGCTAGTGTTGTCACATAGGATAGGAATACGTTCAAGTTTAAGATTGAAATCTAGTAGTTGTTGCTTAATCCACAGAATTTGAGCACAACAACTACCAGCGGCAACGTATTCCGCCTCGGCCGTTGATAAAGCAACTGAAACTTGTTTCTTGCTATGCCAACTAACCAAGGAGTTTGAAAACAAATGACATGTACCACTAGTGCTTTTCCTATCCGATTTGCACCCGGCAAAGTCGGAATCGGAGTAACCTACCAACGAGCAATCACTACCCTTAGAATACCACAATCCATACTTCGGGGTACCTGACAGGTATCGAAGAATTCGTTTAACAGCTTTTAGGTGGGATTCTTTGGGACATGATTGGTATCGTGCACACATGCACACACTAAACATAATATCAGGACGTGACGCAGTAAGATAGAGAAGTGAACCAATCATACCTCTATATCGTTTTACCTCTACGTCCTTGCCATTTTCATCTTTATCCAAATTTACGCATGTAGGCATTGGGGTGTCTATGGCCTTGGATTTTGCCATGTCAAATCTCTTGATCAAGTCCAAACAATATTTTGTTTGGCTCACGAATGTCCCTTCTTGGAGTTGTTTAATTTGCAGGCCGAGGAAGTATGTGAGCTCCCCCATCATACTCATCTCGAATTCGCCCTGCATGAGGTCAGAAAACTCTCTCACGAGATTCATGTTAGTGGATCCAAATATAATATCGTCAACATAGATTTGCACCAAAATCAAGTGCTTTCCTTGACGTTTAATGAAGAGTGTAGTGTCAACCTTTCCTCGTGAGTACCCCTGATTAAGTAAAAACTTACTTAGTCGCTCATACCAAGCTCTAGGAGCTTGTTTGAGACCATATAAAGCTCTTTTTAACTTGTAAACATGTTCAGGGTATTCATGAGATTCAAAACCGGGAGGTTGAGACACATATACTTCTTCATTTATGTGACCGTTAAGGAACGCACTTTTAACATCCATTTGAAATAACTTAAAATCCTTTGCACATGCAAAGGCGAGTAAAAGGCGTATAGCCTCGAGTCGGGCAACCGGCGCATAAGTTTCCTCATAGTCGATGCCTTCCTCTTGGTTATACCCTTGAGCGACCAATCTCGCTTTATTACGGGTTATTACCCCGTTTTCGTCCAACTTGTTCCTAAACACCCATCGGGTGCCGATTACTCGATGGCCTCGCGGAGGAGGGACAAGGTCCCATACCTCGTTTCTTTTAAACTGATTTAGTTCCTCTTGCATCGATAAAAACCAGTGCTCATCGAGTAGGGCCTCTTTGGGGTTTTTAGGCTCTATTTGTGAAACGAAAGCGAAGTGATAACAAAAGTTACTTAGCTTAGATCGAGTGGTGACTCCCTTTGTGATGTCTCCGAGAATATTGTCAATTGGATGATCTTTACACGACTTCCAAGCTTGAGGGAGATCATCGTTTGTAGGCGGATGAGCTTCCTCAGTTACCTCATGGTGTGCATCCTTATCCTCCTCAATTTTGACTCTATCGGGTTGATCAATCCCCGTTTCGCCACCTTTGAGTATGTCTTCTGTGGATGTACCTGCACCATGAACAACACTATCCTTTCCGACATTTCTCGGATAGGACTCATCAAACGTAACGTGCACAGACTCTTCAACAGCTAGTAATCTTTTATTATAAATCCTATATGCTTTACTTGATTGCGAGTACCCTAGAAAAATGCCTTCATCGGCTTTGGGGATACCACATTCAAGTCAAGCATATACACATTGTTTACTCTAAAACCAATAAACACATTCTTCTTATCACTTTCATGCACAATTTTGCAGTAATCTTTTGAAAAGGAAACATTGTAACCTTTGTCGCATAATTGGCTAATGCTAAGGAGATTATGTTTAAGGTTTTCGACAAGCAACACATCGGAAATTGTAGTAGAGGAGGGATTACCTATACTACCTTTACCTAGTATCGCTCCGCGGTTGTTATCACCGTATGTTACATACCCTTTCTTCTTAGCCACGAAGTCTATGAATAAGGATATGTCTCCAGACATGTGCCTTGAGCACCCACTATCAAGAACCCATCTTCTCTCGGTGGACTCGACACATTTCACCTGTCAAAATATAACTTAGAAAAGGGAGGTACCCAATGGCATATTGGGTCCTAATAGGTTAGCGACAAGACGGTTGCGTTTGGGCAACCATTGGTAGATGCCTTTAGGAACAAGAAATCTCCTAAATCGACATTTACCAATGGAGTGGCCTTTCTTGCAACAGTAAAAGCATACAAAGTCGACATTAGAATCACTTTCACTTGCTTGATCCCTAATTACATATGCATATTTTTGATATGGGTTTATCATACTTTTTCTAAAATCCTTTTTATCGATTGCAAATGTAATTTTAGGTTCAAGTGCCTTGTCTAATTTGGCCTTAAGGTTTCTAACCTCACCTTGCCAAATATGACAAGTATCACAACCAAAGTTGAAAGGATTACTATTGTCCTTACAATCCGATTCATTATCTTTCACAATGGAAGCCTTAAGGTCCTCTAATTTCTTTTCGGACTCTAAGACTTTGTGCTCTAAATATGTAAAAATTCTTCTATTAGAAGCAAGTTTCTTAAAGGCTTCAGTTGCTTCCTTGTGTAAAACATCGAATGCGGTTTGTAATTCGGAATGAGACATATTAGATGACATATTATATCTAGAGTGACGTACCTGTTTCTTTTTCTTTTTCTGATTTGCGGAGAGACATAGATTCACGGACTCTTCTTCATCACTAGAGCTTTCATTAGAGGAGGAAGAATCACTGTCGCTTTCCCACGCGATGTACGCCCTCCTAGGCTTTGATGCTCTCTTATGTGACTTCGATTGTTCCTTTTCTTTTCCCTTGTTGTTCATTGGACAGTCCGGTTTGTAGTGACCGGGCTTTCCACATTTATAGCACGTTCCTCTAGTCTTTTTGCCTTTTTGATTGTCATCTTTGGAGAACCTTGATTGCCTTCGGAAATTTACCAGGTTCTTCTCCGAATGTTGGATGCCGTTCTTTCTCACGTACCGGTTATACCGTTTAACGAACAGCCCCATGTCCTCATTTATGTCTTCTTCTTCGTCGTCGCTTGAAGAATAATCACTTTGCTCTTTTGCTTTAGACTTCGAGGAAGAAGCCTTAAGAGCTATTGACTTCTTTTCACTCATCTTTACTTTGTCCTTCTTTTCTTTCCTTTCATGTTGGTCAAGACTCAAGAGTACCTGTTCATGCTCTTGTAGTTTGCCAAACAATGTAGTCAGGTCTAATACCGTAAGATCATTTGCCTCTTTGATGGCGGTCACTTTCGGCTGCCATTCCCTGCTAAGACATCTCAAAACTTTATTAGTAGCAAGATCATTGGAAATAGGTCTTCCTAGTGAATGTAATCTGTTTATGAGATGAGTAAATCTCTTTTGCATGTCAGCAATGGTTTCCCCTTGCTCCATGAAAAAAAGATCAAACTCTTGTATAAGAGTGTTGATTCGAGCCAACTTAACATCGTTTGTCCCCTCATGGGCAATTTGTAGTGCATCCCACATAGTCTTAGCCGTAGGGCAATGGGATACACGGTAGTATTCATCTACACCTAATGAGGAGATTAGAATGTTCTTAGCTTTCCAATCGTAATTATACTTTCGCTCATCGTCGTCGGTCCATTGTGCTTCGGGCTTTGGCACAACTTCGTTATTCTCATTTGTCATGGTTATTTCAATCGGACCATTGAGAATAACGTTCCATATCTTTCTATCTATGGAATTAATGTGCACCCGCATACAGTCTTTCCAATAGCTATAATTTTCACCGTTAAAAACGGGAGCTCTATTGTACGCCCCTTTTGGTTCGTTAGCCATTATTCTATCAATGTTGTATTTGAAGCACCGGAGAACCGGGCTCTGATACCACTTGTTAGACTAAGGCACGGATCTAGAAGGGGGGGTTGAATAGATCCCTTTTAAAAATTTGAGTGGCGCTACCAATAAAATTGGTTTTCAAAATTGTTTTCAAATGCGGAAGCGGCCTTGGAAAATATAGTCTAAAACGAACAACTATTGGAGAGCCGGATATGCGTCAAGCAGATGAATTTAAGACGATAACGGATAGTAAATCACTACACACTTTTATGCAAAACTCAGATGTGATTCACTCGTACTATTTCCTTATTCCAATGATCAAAAATTACACCAAAACTAGCAGCAAAATTAAGGCAATTTTAGTTCAGCACTTTTGTCGAACAGTTGGTGTGCACAAAACTAGCAGCAAAATTAAGGCAATTTTAGTTCAGCACTTTTGTCGAACAGTTGGTGTGCACAAATACCTTAAATGATATTTGTGTTGAATGAGTGATTGAAAAAGCCTTAGTACAGTATTTCTATTGTACTTAGTAGTTAAAAAACAGTGTTTCACCAACTCACTCAATCAATACTACAATTTGACAAAATCACTTATTCTAGAATCACTTAATTTTTAAGCTGTAATTGAAAATGCAGAAAATAAAGGAACACAAGATTTGATGAGGCAGTTCCCCCAGTCGTCCTCGCGTTGGGGTACGTCTGCCCTCAATTCTACAATGAGAATTGAGATATGTATTGAATAGATATCACCTGTTTGGTAGAACAGTTATACACAAGAATCGATAGACAATTGATACAAACAATCTTAATGTTGCTGATAATTTCTACCACTTCTTGCCCCTTGATTCAAGATGAATCAAGTCCTCCAATTTGATGTGAATGACCTCCGATTGCAGCCACCTTATTGACAACTCTTCCGTTGATCAAACCTTCGGCACGGCTGATCTTAGACACACCCAAATTGAACCCGGAACGTCTTCAACCTTTCAACGCCCTAGCTACTAGATTGATCAACCTTCCGCTAATCAATCACCTTCGCACTCGCTTGATTGTTGAACCGACGATTCCGTAACAAAAGCCTTCAAAACCTGTAGTCTTGATAGGTAAAACCTCAAAGGTTTTCTCCCAAGAAACACCTGCACCAGCTTCCACTCGAACCGGATCTTCAATCACGCGTTCGAACCTTATCACCGTCGAGCAAACCACAAACCGCAGCAAAAAAATTGATTATCTGTAATTTGAGGATTTGTGAGTTGATTGAACGATGAAGATGAAGAACACTGATGCACCTCTTTCACGTTTCTTGACCTGAACACTTTCTCACAATGCTTTCAAAAAATGTTAGTTGTTAAAATTGAAAAGACAGCTATTTATAGTAATATACAAGACAGACAGTTGACAGATCAATGAAACATAGCAGAATTTCTGTTTCTGCGCGCGAACGGTCGACCATAGGGTCGGCGTGCGCTGAGCCGTGTGATTCTTAAACCTGCATGCGCCAAGTTAACGGTCGACGCATGACCTTCATGCGCTGACCCGTGTGATTCTTAAACCTGCATGCGCCAAGTTAACGGTCGACGCATGACCTTCATGCGCTGAGCCGTGTGAACTGAATGAAACTGTGTGCTGACGGTATGGTCGGCTCATGGTTCAAAAATCTGCAAAAACATAAATTTCTACAGCTTTTTGTGCATTACGTCATTGTAAAAATTGAATCATAAGTAGCGTGAATGATTTAAACGAAAGAAGGATATCTCTTAGCAAGTTGTCATCATCAAAAACCAGAGGCACGCTTGTGTTGGTAGATACTTTGCCTTCACAAAATAAACTTTTTGGACAGTTTAAGCCGTTTTAGCGGGTAAAATTTATTTCAAAATTTGACAAAACGCTGTATTTTTCCGAATCGTATATTTTTTGCTGATCACTTTGGTGTATTCATTTTATTTTTTCGAGTACTTCGATACCGACCCAATTATTCGTTTTTTTTACTGTCTTTATTTCTACATTTAATTAATATATTCTTTTAATCTATCAAATATTTATTTAGATTTTATTGTAAATATTTTATTCTTTTTTATGTTTATCTTTTCCTTATTTTGTGGAACTTTTGAAAAAGTTTTTGATTTTGTAGTAATAATTGAGATTTTGTCCATTTTTTTGAGTACTAATACTCCCACAAGCTACTACCTCTAGCATCCAAAATCCCACAAAATCTGAAAAAAAAAAAGGCTAGAATGACTACTCCATGTACTACCATCATCATTTTCTCTTAAACAACACACTTCATCATAATATCCTACCTAATCTACACACTTTCATCACCACACATCATCAAGTACTCACTACTGCACATAATAAAAAAGAACCATTTCCTGCTTTTTCCCACTGTGAACACATAAACACATCATCTTCTCCCCTCACGGAAACACAACCATAAAAATCCCTCATTGCTTACGGTGATGCAACTTCGATCCATCCATCATAAAACTTTTCCATTCAACCATCATCGATCCACAACTCGCTGTGAGACATACCGAAAATATCCACACCCCACAACGACATATTCTCTCCAACAGTTTCGTCTCTGCTGCAACGTTAACTAACATTATAACAACAACATTAGCTCGGCATCACGGTTTCAGTTTCAAGATTCGACTTCGCGGTAACGATTCGAAGCTTTTTGATTCTTTTGTATGTTTTGAGTTGATTTCGTTTTGATTTCGATTACGTACTTTATTTGTTGCGCTTCTACGTTGAAGTTTCGATTGCGAAATGTCGTAATATTTAGATATTTGTTCAAGCTGTTTGTTTTTCTTCTTGCTTTTACTATGTATTGTTATATGATTTTAATGAGAAGGTTTTAGATTTACAGTATACAAGCTTAGCTGATGTTGTGAAGATTACTGCATTTTGTTCATATGTGAAGTTCGTTTTCTTTAGTTTGTTTATGAACATGCGTGCGTTGTAGTTTTTGTTCAACTTAGTTTCTTATGTATATAAATATGCTATTTCAAGTTCCATGTATTACCTTATTCTATGTTTTGACATATATATACGTTACTCCTTATTATTTTACAAAACATATATTTTAATTGTTTTTATTTTTATTTTATTTTATATAAATATTGATTGTTTAAAAATTTATGTTTATATAATAGCATACTGATTTGTAAAGTATATACATTTTATATATATTTTTTTGTTTTGTGAGTTTATATTTTATTAATTGTATTTAAGTTTCTGTTAACTTTATTTCTTATATTACTTTCGGTTAGTTCTAAATTTTTAATATATAACTCTTGTTAGTTTAGTTTTCAATTTATATATAAATTTACTCTACTGTAAGTTACATTATATTTATATATAATTCTTCGTTTGGTTTTTAGTATATATACTTTATATAACTTCTTTTTTTTTGTTTTTAAATATTTATTATGTATAAATTTTTAGTAATTATAATATATAGTTTTTAATTAGTTATAATATATACTTCTTTAGAGTCGTCGCGTTCTATGTAGGTGTCTCACCGTGAACATTTACCTTTGGAACCTTGACCACAGTCAAGAGTTCCTCATCCCTAGTTAGGGGAACTACGGTCGCTCTGATTTCTCGATGAGAATACGTAGGCACAAGATGCGATGTCTTGGCGAGCTCACTAACAACTAACTTCCCGTTTACCTTTACACTTTAAGTTTGGAGTCGCCGTGCTCTATTTAGTCGTCCCGCCGTGGACATTTCCCCTGTTTACCTTTACAATTTAAGCTTGGAGTCGCCGTGCTCTATTTAGTCGTCCCGCCGTGGACATTCCCTTCCATTTAACATAACAGTTCTTCACCCCTCTTAGTTAGGGGAACTACGATTGCTCTGATTCCAATCCCGTCAGGATACGTAGGCACGAGATGCGATGTCTTCGCGAGCATACTTTACAAACTTTATACATACTTTATACTTTATACCTTTAACCCTTAACACTTTCCCTTTAGCAAGCAAACTTTAGCAAACACAAATATCAACAAGAGGCTCCTGTAGAGTACTACAGATGTTTAGGATGTGAAATACCTACCCTAGGCATAACCAACCCCCGAACCTTTAGATCTCTCTTTGCTTAGCTTGAAGCCTTGCTTTTCGCTTTGCATTTTTATAGGTTTTTCTTTCTTTAAACCTTTCCCTTTTGGATAAATTAAAGTTCGGCTGTGAATTTAAGAATTAAGATTCAAGTTAATCAATAGCTTGGTATCACGATTCTCACCGCAACAGAAATGGCGACTTCACTGGGGATTCCCCTAAGAGGGTTAAGCCCACCTTGTTTATATTTATGTTTGCTTTATGTTTACTTGCTTTTATATTTGTATATATTTGTACATATATCTGTTTGTGCTTGGATTTTTCTGTATGCAGGTTTGTTACCTTGAGTGACGAGGATAAGTCCTATACCCGGACTTGAGTGCACTTATGATAGGATGGTGGTATATTCAAGAAGGCTTATAGGGAGTTGATTCCCGACCAAGCTAACTTGAGAAACCACCGCTTAGTGGAGGCCCTTTTGAGAGTTAGTTTTGTTTAACGAGTATTCGTGAAAACATTACTACTTTCGATTTAGGAGCCTTTGACACTGAGGACCTTTAGTTACCTTTTATCCCCACTTGGCCTTTTAGGACGTAGTGCGATGACTATGAGGGAGTATTCTCGAATTAGTTGATACGCGATACTACACTCAGACGAGACTCTCTTGAGAATATTATTGATTTCCAAGTATTTGGTGTGTCGATAATATCCGAAAGATGGGTCGATGACTTTGGTAACTTTGTTAGAACCCGTCGTGCAAGTGTTTTACCCATAGTACATACCCTGTGGTTAGTTCTTTACCCAGGCCTCATGCTGTGATCTCGAACCTTTGATCCTGTTATGTGAGTTTTGCATCCTGTCTTGCATCGCATTACATTGCATTTGCATCTTTGCATGGTTCGTTGCATACCTCTGTTTGTCCAGTCGCTCATCTCCAGTTGTCTTCATTGTCCAGTGTGCCTTTGAGTCGTCAAGATGATTCCTCGACACCGATATCGGACTAGAGCTAACTATAGACGCAAGATGTCAGAACAGGAAGTACACAATGCAGAAATCCGAATGGAGATCGATGAACTGAAGTCAGGCATGACTAAGCTCACCGAGATGCTTCAAGTATTGATTGCCAGAGGGGAGCCATCTCAGAGGACTGTCATTCAGGAAGTTTCAAGTGCTGATCCTCCTCCTGTTCAAATGCCACCATCTACTTGGCCAGAGTTTGGTTTACCTCCTAACTATTCCCCACCCCTTGCATCTACTGCCATGATTGGTCAGGCTGTCAGACCAGTTTTTCCAGCTCCTGTCTTTATAGAGCCCAGACCTGTGGTCCACACTGTTGCTCAGAACGGCCAAGCTCCCTTTGAGACTCCTTTCTTTGATTACAATGCTGCTAGTGCTCAAGGTGAGGACCATGAAGATTTTGTTGAGCCTGAGATTGTCCGCGAACAGTTTCAGAACATAGACAAGAGACTCAAGGCTGTTGAGGGTACTGACTTCTTCAACGTCGATGCTGACAATATGTGCTTAGTTTCTGGTCTGGTTATGCCTACAAAGTTCAAGACTCCAGAGTTTGTGAAATATAAGGGGCACTCATGTCCAAGGGCCCATTTGGTTATGTACTACCGAAGGATGGCGGCCTACACCCACAATCAGAAGTTGCTCATCCATTGCTTCCAAGACAGCTTAAGCGGTGCTTCTCTCAAGTGGTATATGAATTTGGAACATAACAGTGTCCACTGCTTCCAAGATCTCGCCAATGCCTTCATGAGACAATACAAATACAATCTGGATATGGCTCCTGACCGTCGTCAACTTCAAAACATGTCTCAAAGTGAAAGAGAATCATTCAAAGAATACGCTCAACGTTGGAGAGAGTTAGCTTCTCAAGTTGAACCCCCTCTAGCAGAGAAAGAGCTTACTGGAATGTTCATGGATACTTTGTCTCCTTTCTATTGGGAAAAGATGATTGGGAGCGTCTCTTCGAGCTTTACAGATCTGGTAACCATCGGCCAAAGGTTAGAAGAAGGGCTGAAAAATGGTAAAGTGTCCAAAGTTGCTGAATATTCTAACGGTGCAAAGAAATCCTTTGGGAATTTCCATAAGAAGAAGGAAGAGCAAGCCAACGCTGTCATGGTTGAAGTGAGAAATCCTCGTCCTCAGCCAAGGTATAACCACCCTGCTATTGCTGCCGTTACTGTTGCTGCTGCTCCACGGCCAGCTCAGATTCCTCAACATCTAACTGTTGGACAAAACCAGTATCGAAATAGGAATCAATTTGATCCTATTCCCATGACATATACAGAACTTTATTCGGATCTGGTACAACAAGGGTTGATTACTACAAAGGCTTTGCAAACTCCTAATCCTCCTCCAGCTGGATTTAGAGCTGACCTCCATTGTGCTTTTCATGAGGGTGCCCCAGGCCACGACTTGGAACATTGTTATGCACTGAAAGATAGAGTGCGTGAGTTGATTAAAACTGGAATCCTTGGTTTTAAGGATAATCATCCGAATGTCCAGAATAATCCATTGCCATAACATCAAAAGTGAAGCTTCATTCCGACTCCAGCAGACTATCTTTTTTGAGCGCCAGTGTTTCAGACAGGACAAATTTAGTCACTAGGCCTTTTGTTTCTCATTGTTTGCATTTTCCTTCATTTTGTTTAAGCTTGTTTGCTTTTATTAGTGTTTGTACTTTCATCTTAATGAATGAGCATCACAGCTTTTGATTTCAAATAATTTTGCCTATTGTTTGCACTTTTATGCTTTATCTTTCAAATATTTACTCCTTGCCCAAATTTCTGATTATGCAAACATTTGAGGGAGGATGATGAAAACGCTATACCCATAACTGCTGTTAGTATGCTTTCAATCAAACTTTGCTGACGATGTAAGGCATTGTTTCAACTCCCAAACACTGGAGAAATAAGGAAGTTAATCCCTCGTTAACCCCTTCGAGCCTAGAAGTAGGAGTTTCTTTCTTTACAAAAAACCCACAATTTTAACCTTGGGATGGGTAGTTCTCAGTTAACTTGGTTGTGCGTTCATGCAAGACACCTTTCATATAAAGGTTGCTGCCACAATTTATTTTCCTTCGCACACAACAAACAAGTGTCGAAGATGTTTTTCAAGTTAAAAAGCCGATGATGGTTCACCGTAATCATTAAATCCAGACAGTCACTCTCTTTCTTTAAAAAAAAAAAGCCCACTAAGTTAAAACCTATGAAGGAAACTTAGGCAAAACTGGGGCATCCCGCTGACTGTAAGCTTCAAAAGAAACAGTTCAGGCAAAAGTTAGGGATAATAAATAGAGGAGATCTTTAAATCCTTTAATTTCAAAACAACCAAATGTTGTAAAGAAGCAGTGATTGCCTTTTCAAAAAGTCTGTTAACTTCTGAACCATCATCATTACTATCATCAGTGCAATTCCTAATCTATGGGAACCTGAGCACATAGTCTGATTTAACTGAGCATAGGACTGGAGATTATCACGTAGATTGGGTGGGTACAAATAAAATTTGAGCCTTTATCCTTTGTTTCTTAAACCGTGAACCAGACCACATTACAACCCTCAAAAGACCTAATTGAAACAAGGTTATTTTGAAAGCATACTACAGCAAGGTTGCGTAAACTGACTCCAAAAGATCTTTGCAAATCAATTATGTCGGCCGTACACCTTTGCTTTAAACTTTGAGTGTCTTGAACCACCATGTTCTGACCAATGACTCATTTATTTTGCACCTTTCAAAAATGATTTTTGATTTCAAAAGTTGCATGCTTTGCATTACCATGTTTGTATGAACACTTTTGTTTGCAAATTGGCTTTCCTCTCAAGGATTTTTCAAACAGTGAGAAACTTGGTTGGTGATCCTATAAGGGGCAAGTTCCTTTTACATCCTGTTTAAGAATCAATTGAAGATTTGTTCAAGGCATGATATTCTCAGATTTGGTTTATCCAGAATATATTTCAAGACTCAGACTGGGGCAAGCTCTCCAAGCACCCGATGCCTCGGTCAACGTCAGACAAGCTGAAGTCATCATCAGTTCATCTTTAACAGACAACTAAACTGGGGCAGTTTACTTGAAGAAACCCCAATCAGCTCCTTATCCTTCCTACAAGGGTTATCTATTTGATACAATTTATCAGTGCGACATAGATGTGTTCATCAACAGCATCTTTAGTCCCCAAGCAGATTGAAAATGATCTTCGTGTTGAGGAATCATGTCTTTCAGTCTTGTCTTCTCACCAAAAGAGTCGAGCCTTGTCGTCGACATTTGCATTTGCATTTGATCATATGTCATATACATAATTTACACATGCGTATATCATAAGCATAGTTCATGTACATGTGCACATCATGGGTGTTTTATCCCCATTTGCTTTTTCTCCCGAGGTCGTGTTTTACTCGCGTATTACCTTGTGGACGAATTTATTTTACCTGGGTGTTTTATTCCCCATTTGCTTTTTCTCCCGAGGTCGTGTTTTACTCGCGTCTTACCTTGCGGACAAATTTCAATTTACTTGGCATCATGGTGTTTTATTCCCATTTGCTCTCTTTCTCCCGAGGTCGTGTTTTACTCGTGTATTACCTTGTGGAAGAATTTATTTTACTTGGGTGTTTTATTCCCCATTTACCTGGCATCATGGTGTTTTATTCCCATTTGCTTTCCTTCTCCCGAGGTCGTGTTTTACTCGCGTCTTACCTTGTGGATGAATTTATTTTACTTGGGTGTTTTATTCCCCATTTACCTGGCATCATGGGTGTTTTATTCCCCATCTGATTTTCCCCAAGGTCATGTTTTACTCGCGTCTTACCTTGTGGACGAAGTCCAACTCACTTGGCACCTACCAAACAAGTTTGTGTCGCAATTATCTGATGGTTTTACAGATATTTATTTCTCTTTCTGATGGTTTCCCAGATTGAGTCTTTGTTCTTTGTTCTGATGTTCTTCCAGAACATATCTGATGGTTTTCCAGATACTTACCTTGATTCTGATGTTTTTCCAAAATCTATCCGATGTTTTTCTGGAGTTGTTTCTCTCTCTGATGGGTTCCCAGATTGAGTCTTTGTTCTTTGTTCTGATGTTCTTCCATGACTTATCTGATGGTTTTCCAGATATTTATTTCTCTTTCTGATGGTTTTCCAGATTGAGTCTCTGTTCTGATGTTCTTCCAGAACATATCTGATGGTTTTCCAGATATTTGCCTTGATTATGATGCTTTACCAGAATTTATTTCTTTTGCCGTCTGATGTTTTTCCAGATGTGTCTGTAAATTCTGATGTTTTACCAGAATTTATCTCTTCTGCGTCTGATGTTCTCCCAGATGTGTCTTTTGTTCTAACGTTCTCCCAGAACCCCTTTGTGTCTATCTGACGTTCTTCCAGATATGACCCTGTTTATCTAATGATGTCTTCAATTTGTTTCTGACTTTGGTTAACAACTGCTGAGTTTTATTTTCAAATCTGTTTCTATACTCCATCCAATGCTTTTTTAGATGTGTTCCGGAGTTTATTCAACGCTCTTCTGACAAAACCTCTGGTGACTGTGACTTTTTCCCCAGTAAGTTTCATTTGCTTTCTATATGTTTCTGTTATCTCACTGTGTGTTATTTCCAGCATCTGATGCTTTTCCGGATGTCTGTGTCTTTGTCTAGGGTTTGTCCCTCTCCTTCCAAGTATTACTGGATACTCTTTGTCACCTTGACACGTGTCCATATTTTTTTGTTTTCCTCAGTTGTGTCTGCCAGATACTTTTCCCGTGAAGTTGTCAGTCTTTCCCCGGTGGAGTTGCAGCATCTTCCCAATATATATTCGTCTCCTATGGCGTCTTTCCTCATAGAATCTTTGTCTTGCATATCATATCATATCATAAGCATTTTGTGGCATCTTAGGGTCAAAAATTGCGCATGTTTGTATTTAAGTCTCTTCGACCGTGTCGAGACGAAGATTTCAATTTTCACCTCTCCGGATCGAAGAAACTTAAATAGGGGCATCTGTTGCACCCTAATTTTTGACTCTAAGATCCCGCATCTTTTTGCGTCATCTGTATAGTTTATCATCTCTTACATTTTTCATAATACCCAATTTATCAGCTGAAATAAACTTTTTGGACAGTTTAAGCCGTTTTAGCGGGTAAA
>CAWUDS030005432.1:0-53688 GCA_963859935.3 Lathyrus sativus | reverse complement strand
TATAGTGAAATTGCTGATTTTTTGACTTGGAAATTTTGTTATGGTTTTTATAGTGAAATTGGTGGGTTTTTTTAACTCTGAACTGCTGCTATTGTTTATAGAATGAAATTTGTGAGTTTTTACACTTTGAACTTTTGTTATGGTCTTTTAAGTTAAATTGGTGATTTTTTTTTTCACTTGGAACTTTTATTATGGTTTTTACAGTTAAATTGGTGAGTTGTTTGACTTGGAACTTTTGTAATGGTCTTTATAGTGAAATTGGTGAGCTTTTTAACTTGAAACTTTTGTAAATGGTCTTTATAGTGAAATTGGTGAGTTTTTTTCACTTGGAACGTTTGTCATGGTTTTTATAGTGAAATTGGGTAGTTATTCAACTTTGACCTTTTTTTATGAATTTAAGCATGAAATTGGTGATTTTTTAAAATCTGAACTCTCGTAATGGTCTTTGTTGAGAAATTGGTGATTTTTTTTACTTGGGTGTTCTATAATGGTCTTTATAGTGAAATTGGTGAGTTTTTTCACTTTCAACTTTTGTTATGGTGTTTATAGTCAAATTGGTGATATTTTTAACTTGGAACTATGGAAATGGTCTTTATAGTGAAATTGGCGAGTTTTTTCTTTTGGAACTTTTGTCATGGTTTTATAGTGAAATTGGGGTGTTTTTCAACTTTGAACATTTTTATGAGTTTTTGAGTGAAATCGATGAGCTTTTTAACGTTGAACTTTTATTTTGGTTTTTATAGTGAAATTGTGAAATAGACGAGTTTTTTTAACTTAGATCTTTAATTTTTGTTTTTATAGTGCAATTGCTGATTTTTTGACTTGGAAATTTTGTTATGGTTTTAATAGTAAAATTGGTGGGTTTTTTAACTCTGAAATGCTGCTATTGTTTATAGAATGAAATTTGTGAGTTTTTTTCACTTTGAACATTTGTTATGGTCTTTTAAATTAAATTGGTGACTTTTTTTTTCACTTGGAACTTTTATTAAGGTTTTTACAGTTAAATTGGTGAGTTTTTTAACTTGGAACTTTTGTAATGGTCTTTATAGTGAATTTGGTGAGCTTTTTAACTTGAAACTTTTGTAAATGGTCTTTATAGTGAAATTGGTGAGTTTTTTTCAATTGGAACGTTTGTCATGGTTTTTATAGTGAAATTGGGTAGTTTCTCAACTTTGAACTTTTGTTATGAATTTAAGCGTGAAATTGGTGATTTTTTTAAAATCTGAACTCTCGTAATGGTCTTTGTTGAGAAATTGGTGATTTTTTTTACTTGGGTGTTCTTTAATGGTCTTTATAGTGAAATTGGTGAACTTTTTCACTTTCAACTTTTGTTATGGTCTTTATAGTCAAATTGGTGATATTTTTAACTTGAAACTATGGAAATTGTCTTTATAGTGAAATTGGCGACTTTTTTCTTATGGAACTTTTGTCATGGTTTTATAGTGAAATTGGGGAGTTTTTCAACTTTGAACATTTTTATGAGTTTTTGAGTGAAATCGATGAGCTTTTTAACATTGAACTTTTATTTTGGTTTTTATAGTGAAATTGTGAAATAGGCGAGTTTTTTAACTTAGATCTTTAATTTTTGTTTTTATAGTGAAATTGCTGATTTTTTGACTTGGAAATTTTGTTATGGTTTTTACAGTGAAATTGGTGGGTTTTTTAACTCTGAACTGCTGCTATTGTTTATAGAATGAAATTTGTGAGTTTTTTTCACTTTGAACATTTGTTATGGTCTTTTAAGTTAAATTGGTGACTTTTTTTTTCACTTGGAACTTTTATTAAGGTTTTTATAGTTAAATTGGTGAGTTTTTTAACTTGGAACTTTTGTAATGGTCTTTATAGTGAAATTGGTGAGCTTTTTAACTTGAAACTTTTGTAAATGGTCTTTATAGTGAAATTGGTGAGTTTTTTTCACTTGGAACGTTTGTCATGGTTTTTATAGTAAAATTGGGTAGTTTTTCAACTTTTAACTTTTGTTATGAATTTAAGCGTGAAATTGGTGATTTTTTTAAAATCTGAACTCTCGTAATGGTCTTTGTTGAGAAATTGGTGATTTTTTTACTTGGGTGTTCTGTAATGGTCTTTATAGTGAAATTGGTGAATTTTTTCACTTTCAACTTTTGTTATGGTCTTTATAGTCAAATTGGTGATACTTTTAACTTGAAACTATGGAAATGGTCTTTATAGTGAAATTGGCGAGTTTTTTCTTTTGGAACTTTTGAAACTATGGAAATGGTCTTTATAGTGAAATTGGGGAGATTTTCAACTTTGAACATTTTTATGAGTTTTTGAGTGAAATAGATGATCTTTTTAACATAAAACTTTTATTTTGGTTTTTATAGTGAAATTGTGAAATAGGCGAGTTTTTTAACTTAGATCTTTAATTTATGTTTTTATAGTGAAATTGCTGATTTTTTGACTTGGAAATTTTGTTATGGTTTTTATAGTGAAATTGGTGGGTTTTTTTAACTCTGAACTGCTGCTATTGTTTATAGAATGAAATTTGTGAGTTTTTACACTTTGAACTTTTGTTATGGTCTTTTAAGTTAAATTGGTGATTTTTTTTTCACTTGGAACTTTTATTATGGTTTTTACAGTTAAATTGGTGAGTTGTTTGACTTGG
Source organism: Lathyrus sativus (assembly GCA_963859935.3). Taxonomy (NCBI): domain Eukaryota; kingdom Viridiplantae; phylum Streptophyta; class Magnoliopsida; order Fabales; family Fabaceae; genus Lathyrus; species Lathyrus sativus. The sequence continues at coordinate 51,062 of CAWUDS030005432.1, read as the reverse complement.
AACTTTTGTAATGGTCTTTATAGTGAAATTGGTGAGCTTTTTAACTTGAAACTTTTGTAAATGGTCTTTATAGTGAAATTGGTGAGTTTTTTTCACTTGGAACGTTTGTCATGGTTTTTATAGTGAAATTGGGTAGTTATTCAACTTTGACCTTTTTTTATGAATTTAAGCATGAAATTGGTGATTTTTTAAAATCTGAACTCTCGTAATGGTCTTTGTTGAGAAATTGGTGATTTTTTTTACTTGGGTGTTCTATAATGGTCTTTATAGTGAAATTGGTGAGTTTTTTCACTTTCAACTTTTGTTATGGTGTTTATAGTCAAATTGGTGATATTTTTAACTTGGAACTATGGAAATGGTCTTTATAGTGAAATTGGCGAGTTTTTTCTTTTGGAACTTTTGTCATGGTTTTATAGTGAAATTGGGGTGTTTTTCAACTTTGAACATTTTTATGAGTTTTTGAGTGAAATCGATGAGCTTTTTAACGTTGAACTTTTATTTTGGTTTTTATAGTGAAATTGTGAAATAGACGAGTTTTTTTAACTTAGATCTTTAATTTTTGTTTTTATAGTGCAATTGCTGATTTTTTGACTTGGAAATTTTGTTATGGTTTTAATAGTGAAATTGGTGGGTTTTTTAACTCTGAAATGCTGCTATTGTTTATAGAATGAAATTTGTGAGTTTTTTTCACTTTGAACATTTGTTATGGTCTTTTAAATTAAATTGGTGACTTTTTTTTTCACTTGGAACTTTTATTAAGGTTTTTACAGTTAAATTGGTGAGTTTTTTAACTTGGAACTTTTGTAATGGTCTTTATAGTGAAATTGGTGAGCTTTTTAACTTGAAACTTTTGTAAATGGTCTTTATAGTGAAATTGGTGAGTTTTTTTTTCAATTGGAACGTTTGTCATGGTTTTTATAGTGAAATTGGGTAGTTTCTCAACTTTGAACTTTTGTTATGAATTTAAGCGTGAAATTGGTGATTTTTTTAAAATCTGAACTCTCGTAATGGTCTTTGTTGAGAAATTGGTGATTTTTTTTACTTGGGTGTTCTTTAATGGTCTTTATAGTGAAATTGGTGAACTTTTTCACTTTCAACTTTTGTTATGGTCTTTATAGTCAAATTGGTGATATTTTTAACTTGAAACTATGGAAATTGTCTTTATAGTGAAATTGGCGAGTTTTTTCTTATGGAACTTTTGTCATGGTTTTATAGTGAAATTGGGGAGTTTTTCAACTTTGAACATTTTTATGAGTTTTTGAGTGAAATCGATGAGCTTTTTAACATTGAACTTTTATTTTGGTTTTTATAGTGAAATTGTGAAATAGGCGAGTTTTTTAACTTAGATCTTTAATTTTTGTTTTTATAGTGAAATTGCTGATTTTTTGACTTGGAAATTTTGTTATGGTTTTTATAGTGAAATTGGTGGGTTTTTTAACTCTGAACTGCTGTTATTGTTTATAGAATGAAATTTGTGAGTTTTTTAACTTTGAACTTTTGTTATTGTCTTTTAAGTGAAATTGGTGAATTTTTTTTCACTTGGAACTTTTATTATGGTTTTTACAGTTAAATTGGTGAGTTTTTTGACTTGGAACTTTTGTAATGGTCTTTATAGTGAAATTGGTGAGCTTTTTAACTTGAAACTTTTGTAAATGGTCTTTATAGTGAAATTGGTGAGTTTTTTTCACTTGGAACGTTTGTCATGGTTTTTATAGTAAAATTGGGTAGTTTTTCAACTTTTAACTTTTGTTATGAATTTAAGCGTGAAATTGGTGATTTTTTTAAAATCTGAACTCTCGTAATGGTCTTTGTTGAGAAATTGGTGATTTTTTTACTTGGGTGTTCTGTAATGGTCTTTATAGTGAAATTGGTGAATTTTTTCACTTTCAACTTTTGTTATGGTCTTTATAGTCAAATTGGTGATACTTTTAACTTGAAACTATGGAAATGGTCTTTATAGTGAAATTGGCGAGTTTTTTCTTTTGGAACTTTTGAAACTATGGAAATGGTCTTTATAGTGAAATTGGGGAGATTTTCAACTTTGAACATTTTTATGAGTTTTTGAGTGAAATAGATGATCTTTTTAACATAAAACTTTTATTTTGGTTTTTATAGTGAAATTGTGAAATAGGCGAGTTTTTTAACTTAGATCTTTAATTTATGTTTTTATAGTGAAATTGCTGATTTTTTGACTTGGAAATTTTGTTATGGTTTTTATAGTGAAATTGGTGGGTTTTTTTAACTCTGAACTGCTGCTATTGTTTATAGAATGAAATTTGTGAGTTTTTACACTTTGAACTTTTGTTATGGTCTTTTAAGTTAAATTGGTGATTTTTTTTTTCACTTGGAACTTTTATTATGGTTTTTACAGTTAAATTGGTGAGTTGTTTGACTTGGAACTTTTGTAATGGTCTTTATAGTGAAATTGGTGAGCTTTTTAACTTGAAACTTTTGTAAATGGTCTTTATAGTGAAATTGGTGAGTTTTTTTCACTTGGAACGTTTGTCATGGTTTTTATAGTGAAATTGGGTAGTTATTCAACTTTGACCTTTTTTTATGAATTTAAGCATGAAATTGGTGATTTTTTAAAATCTGAACTCTCGTAATGGTCTTTGTTGAGAAATTGGTGATTTTTTTTACTTGGGTGTTCTATAATGGTCTTTATAGTGAAATTGGTGAGTTTTTTCACTTTCAACTTTTGTTATGGTGTTTATAGTCAAATTGGTGATATTTTTAACTTGGAACTATGGAAATGGTCTTTATAGTGAAATTGGCGAGTTTTTTCTTTTGGAACTTTTGTCATGGTTTTATAGTGAAATTGGGGTGTTTTTCAACTTTGAACATTTTTATGAGTTTTTGAGTGAAATCGATGAGCTTTTTAACGTTGAACTTTTATTTTGGTTTTTATAGTGAAATTGTGAAATAGACGAGTTTTTTTAACTTAGATCTTTAATTTTTGTTTTTATAGTGCAATTGCTGATTTTTTGACTTGGAAATTTTGTTATGGTTTTAATAGTGAAATTGGTGGGTTTTTTAACTCTGAAATGCTGCTATTGTTTATAGAATGAAATTTGTGAGTTTTTTTCACTTTGAACATTTGTTATGGTCTTTTAAATTAAATTGGTGACTTTTTTTTTCACTTGGAACTTTTATTAAGGTTTTTACAGTTAAATTGGTGAGTTTTTTAACTTGGAACTTTTGTAATGGTCTTTATAGTGAAATTGGTGAGCTTTTTAACTTGAAACTTTTGTAAATGGTCTTTATAGTGAAATTGGTGAGTTTTTTTTTCAATTGGAACGTTTGTCATGGTTTTTATAGTGAAATTGGGTAGTTTCTCAACTTTGAACTTTTGTTATGAATTTAAGCGTGAAATTGGTGATTTTTTTAAAATCTGAACTCTCGTAATGGTCTTTGTTGAGAAATTGGTGATTTTTTTTACTTGGGTGTTCTTTAATGGTCTTTATAGTGAAATTGGTGAACTTTTTCACTTTCAACTTTTGTTATGGTCTTTATAGTCAAATTGGTGATATTTTTAACTTGAAACTATGGAAATTGTCTTTATAGTGAAATTGGCGAGTTTTTTCTTATGGAACTTTTGTCATGGTTTTATAGTGAAATTGGGGAGTTTTTCAACTTTGAACATTTTTATGAGTTTTTGAGTGAAATCGATGAGCTTTTTAACATTGAACTTTTATTTTGGTTTTTATAGTGAAATTGTGAAATAGGCGAGTTTTTTAACTTAGATCTTTAATTTTTGTTTTTATAGTGAAATTGCTGATTTTTTGACTTGGAAATTTTGTTATGGTTTTTATAGTGAAATTGGTGGGTTTTTTAACTCTGAACTGCTGTTATTGTTTATAGAATGAAATTTGTGAGTTTTTTAACTTTGAACTTTTGTTATTGTCTTTTAAGTGAAATTGGTGAATTTTTTTTCACTTGGAACTTTTATTATGGTTTTTACAGTTAAATTGGTGAGTTTTTTGACTTGGAACTTTTGTAATGGTCTTTATAGTGAAATTGGTGAGCTTTTTAACTTGAAACTTTTGTAAATGGTCTTTATAGTGAAATTGGTGAGTTTTTTTCACTTGGAACGTTTGTCATGGTTTTTATAGTAAAATTGGGTAGTTTTTCAACTTTTAACTTTTGTTATGAATTTAAGCGTGAAATTGGTGATTTTTTTAAAATCTGAACTCTCGTAATGGTCTTTGTTGAGAAATTGGTGATTTTTTTACTTGGGTGTTCTGTAATGGTCTTTATAGTGAAATTGGTGAATTTTTTCACTTTCAACTTTTGTTATGGTCTTTATAGTCAAATTGGTGATACTTTTAACTTGAAACTATGGAAATGGTCTTTATAGTGAAATTGGCGAGTTTTTTCTTTTGGAACTTTTGAAACTATGGAAATGGTCTTTATAGTGAAATTGGGGAGATTTTCAACTTTGAACATTTTTATGAGTTTTTGAGTGAAATAGATGATCTTTTTAACATAAAACTTTTATTTTGGTTTTTATAGTGAAATTGTGAAATAGGCGAGTTTTTTAACTTAGATCTTTAATTTATGTTTTTATAGTGAAATTGCTGATTTTTTGACTTGGAAATTTTGTTATGGTTTTTATAGTGAAATTGGTGGGTTTTTTTAACTCTGAACTGCTGCTATTGTTTATAGAATGAAATTTGTGAGTTTTTACACTTTGAACTTTTGTTATGGTCTTTTAAGTTAAATTGGTGATTTTTTTTTTCACTTGGAACTTTTATTATGGTTTTTACAGTTAAATTGGTGAGTTGTTTGACTTGGAACTTTTGTAATGGTCTTTATAGTGAAATTGGTGAGCTTTTTAACTTGAAACTTTTGTAAATGGTCTTTATAGTGAAATTGGTGAGTTTTTTTCACTTGGAACGTTTGTCATGGTTTTTATAGTGAAATTGGGTAGTTATTCAACTTTGACCTTTTTTTATGAATTTAAGCATGAAATTGGTGATTTTTTAAAATCTGAACTCTCGTAATGGTCTTTGTTGAGAAATTGGTGATTTTTTTTACTTGGGTGTTCTATAATGGTCTTTATAGTGAAATTGGTGAGTTTTTTCACTTTCAACTTTTGTTATGGTGTTTATAGTCAAATTGGTGATATTTTTAACTTGGAACTATGGAAATGGTCTTTATAGTGAAATTGGCGAGTTTTTTCTTTTGGAACTTTTGTCATGGTTTTATAGTGAAATTGGGGTGTTTTTCAACTTTGAACATTTTTATGAGTTTTTGAGTGAAATCGATGAGCTTTTTAACGTTGAACTTTTATTTTGGTTTTTATAGTGAAATTGTGAAATAGACGAGTTTTTTTAACTTAGATCTTTAATTTTTGTTTTTATAGTGCAATTGCTGATTTTTTGACTTGGAAATTTTGTTATGGTTTTAATAGTAAAATTGGTGGGTTTTTTAACTCTGAAATGCTGCTATTGTTTATAGAATGAAATTTGTGAGTTTTTTTCACTTTGAACATTTGTTATGGTCTTTTAAATTAAATTGGTGACTTTTTTTTTCACTTGGAACTTTTATTAAGGTTTTTACAGTTAAATTGGTGAGTTTTTTAACTTGGAACTTTTGTAATGGTCTTTATAGTGAATTTGGTGAGCTTTTTAACTTGAAACTTTTGTAAATGGTCTTTATAGTGAAATTGGTGAGTTTTTTTCAATTGGAACGTTTGTCATGGTTTTTATAGTGAAATTGGGTAGTTTCTCAACTTTGAACTTTTGTTATGAATTTAAGCGTGAAATTGGTGATTTTTTTAAAATCTGAACTCTCGTAATGGTCTTTGTTGAGAAATTGGTGATTTTTTTTACTTGGGTGTTCTTTAATGGTCTTTATAGTGAAATTGGTGAACTTTTTCACTTTCAACTTTTGTTATGGTCTTTATAGTCAAATTGGTGATATTTTTAACTTGAAACTATGGAAATTGTCTTTATAGTGAAATTGGCGACTTTTTTCTTATGGAACTTTTGTCATGGTTTTATAGTGAAATTGGGGAGTTTTTCAACTTTGAACATTTTTATGAGTTTTTGAGTGAAATCGATGAGCTTTTTAACATTGAACTTTTATTTTGGTTTTTATAGTGAAATTGTGAAATAGGCGAGTTTTTTAACTTAGATCTTTAATTTTTGTTTTTATAGTGAAATTGCTGATTTTTTGACTTGGAAATTTTGTTATGGTTTTTATAGTGAAATTGGTGGGTTTTTTAACTCTGAACTGCTGCTATTGTTTATAGAATGAAATTTGTGAGTTTTTTTCACTTTGAACATTTGTTATGGTCTTTTAAGTTAAATTGGTGACTTTTTTTTTCACTTGGAACTTTTATTAAGGTTTTTATAGTTAAATTGGTGAGTTTTTTAACTTGGAACTTTTGTAATGGTCTTTATAGTGAAATTGGTGAGCTTTTTAACTTGAAACTTTTGTAAATGGTCTTTATAGTGAAATTGGTGAGTTTTTTTTTCAATTGGAACGTTTGTCATGGTTTTTATAGTGAAATTGGGTAGTTTCTCAACTTTGAACTTTTGTTATGAATTTAAGCGTGAAATTGGTGATTTTTTTAAAATCTGAACTCTCGTAATGGTCTTTGTTGAGAAATTGGTGATTTTTTTTACTTGGGTGTTCTTTAATGGTCTTTATAGTGAAATTGGTGAACTTTTTCACTTTCAACTTTTGTTATGGTCTTTATAGTCAAATTGGTGATATTTTTAACTTGAAACTATGGAAATTGTCTTTATAGTGAAATTGGCGAGTTTTTTCTTATGGAACTTTTGTCATGGTTTTATAGTGAAATTGGGGAGTTTTTCAACTTTGAACATTTTTATGAGTTTTTGAGTGAAATCGATGAGCTTTTTAACATTGAACTTTTATTTTGGTTTTTATAGTGAAATTGTGAAATAGGCGAGTTTTTTAACTTAGATCTTTAATTTTTGTTTTTATAGTGAAATTGCTGATTTTTTGACTTGGAAATTTTGTTATGGTTTTTATAGTGAAATTGGTGGGTTTTTTAACTCTGAACTGCTGTTATTGTTTATAGAATGAAATTTGTGAGTTTTTTAACTTTGAACTTTTGTTATTGTCTTTTAAGTGAAATTGGTGAATTTTTTTTCACTTGGAACTTTTATTATGGTTTTTACAGTTAAATTGGTGAGTTTTTTGACTTGGAACTTTTGTAATGGTCTTTATAGTGAAATTGGTGAGCTTTTTAACTTGAAACTTTTGTAAATGGTCTTTATAGTGAAATTGGTGAGTTTTTTTCACTTGGAACGTTTGTCATGGTTTTTATAGTAAAATTGGGTAGTTTTTCAACTTTTAACTTTTGTTATGAATTTAAGCGTGAAATTGGTGATTTTTTTAAAATCTGAACTCTCGTAATGGTCTTTGTTGAGAAATTGGTGATTTTTTTACTTGGGTGTTCTGTAATGGTCTTTATAGTGAAATTGGTGAATTTTTTCACTTTCAACTTTTGTTATGGTCTTTATAGTCAAATTGGTGATACTTTTAACTTGAAACTATGGAAATGGTCTTTATAGTGAAATTGGCGAGTTTTTTCTTTTGGAACTTTTGAAACTATGGAAATGGTCTTTATAGTGAAATTGGGGAGATTTTCAACTTTGAACATTTTTATGAGTTTTTGAGTGAAATAGATGATCTTTTTAACATAAAACTTTTATTTTGGTTTTTATAGTGAAATTGTGAAATAGGCGAGTTTTTTAACTTAGATCTTTAATTTATGTTTTTATAGTGAAATTGCTGATTTTTTGACTTGGAAATTTTGTTATGGTTTTTATAGTGAAATTGGTGGGTTTTTTTAACTCTGAACTGCTGCTATTGTTTATAGAATGAAATTTGTGAGTTTTTACACTTTGAACTTTTGTTATGGTCTTTTAAGTTAAATTGGTGATTTTTTTTTCACTTGGAACTTTTATTATGGTTTTTACAGTTAAATTGGTGAGTTGTTTGACTTGGAACTTTTGTAATGGTCTTTATAGTGAAATTGGTGAGCTTTTTAACTTGAAACTTTTGTAAATGGTCTTTATAGTGAAATTGGTGAGTTTTTTTCACTTGGAACGTTTGTCATGGTTTTTATAGTGAAATTGGGTAGTTATTCAACTTTGACCTTTTTTTATGAATTTAAGCATGAAATTGGTGATTTTTTAAAATCTGAACTCTCGTAATGGTCTTTGTTGAGAAATTGGTGATTTTTTTTACTTGGGTGTTCTATAATGGTCTTTATAGTGAAATTGGTGAGTTTTTTCACTTTCAACTTTTGTTATGGTGTTTATAGTCAAATTGGTGATATTTTTAACTTGGAACTATGGAAATGGTCTTTATAGTGAAATTGGCGAGTTTTTTCTTTTGGAACTTTTGTCATGGTTTTATAGTGAAATTGGGGTGTTTTTCAACTTTGAACATTTTTATGAGTTTTTGAGTGAAATCGATGAGCTTTTTAACGTTGAACTTTTATTTTGGTTTTTATAGTGAAATTGTGAAATAGACGAGTTTTTTTAACTTAGATCTTTAATTTTTGTTTTTATAGTGCAATTGCTGATTTTTTGACTTGGAAATTTTGTTATGGTTTTAATAGTAAAATTGGTGGGTTTTTTAACTCTGAAATGCTGCTATTGTTTATAGAATGAAATTTGTGAGTTTTTTTCACTTTGAACATTTGTTATGGTCTTTTAAATTAAATTGGTGACTTTTTTTTTCACTTGGAACTTTTATTAAGGTTTTTACAGTTAAATTGGTGAGTTTTTTAACTTGGAACTTTTGTAATGGTCTTTATAGTGAATTTGGTGAGCTTTTTAACTTGAAACTTTTGTAAATGGTCTTTATAGTGAAATTGGTGAGTTTTTTTCAATTGGAACGTTTGTCATGGTTTTTATAGTGAAATTGGGTAGTTTCTCAACTTTGAACTTTTGTTATGAATTTAAGCGTGAAATTGGTGATTTTTTTAAAATCTGAACTCTCGTAATGGTCTTTGTTGAGAAATTGGTGATTTTTTTTACTTGGGTGTTCTTTAATGGTCTTTATAGTGAAATTGGTGAACTTTTTCACTTTCAACTTTTGTTATGGTCTTTATAGTCAAATTGGTGATATTTTTAACTTGAAACTATGGAAATTGTCTTTATAGTGAAATTGGCGAGTTTTTTCTTATGGAACTTTTGTCATGGTTTTATAGTGAAATTGGGGAGTTTTTCAACTTTGAACATTTTTATGAGTTTTTGAGTGAAATCGATGAGCTTTTTAACATTGAACTTTTATTTTGGTTTTTATAGTGAAATTGTGAAATAGGCGAGTTTTTTAACTTAGATCTTTAATTTTTGTTTTTATAGTGAAATTGCTGATTTTTTGACTTGGAAATTTTGTTATGGTTTTTATAGTGAAATTGGTGGGTTTTTTAACTCTGAACTGCTGTTATTGTTTATAGAATGAAATTTGTGAGTTTTTTAACTTTGAACTTTTGTTATTGTCTTTTAAGTGAAATTGGTGAATTTTTTTTCACTTGGAACTTTTATTATGGTTTTTACAGTTAAATTGGTGAGTTTTTTGACTTGGAACTTTTGTAATGGTCTTTATAGTGAAATTGGTGAGCTTTTTAACTTGAAACTTTTGTAAATGGTCTTTATAGTGAAATTGGTGAGTTTTTTTCACTTGGAACGTTTGTCATGGTTTTTATAGTAAAATTGGGTAGTTTTTCAACTTTTAACTTTTGTTATGAATTTAAGCGTGAAATTGGTGATTTTTTTAAAATCTGAACTCTCGTAATGGTCTTTGTTGAGAAATTGGTGATTTTTTTACTTGGGTGTTCTGTAATGGTCTTTATAGTGAAATTGGTGAATTTTTTCACTTTCAACTTTTGTTATGGTCTTTATAGTCAAATTGGTGATACTTTTAACTTGAAACTATGGAAATGGTCTTTATAGTGAAATTGGCGAGTTTTTTCTTTTGGAACTTTTGAAACTATGGAAATGGTCTTTATAGTGAAATTGGGGAGATTTTCAACTTTGAACATTTTTATGAGTTTTTGAGTGAAAAAGATGATCTTTTTAACATAAAACTTTTATTTTGGTTTTTATAGTGAAATTGTGAAATAGGCGAGTTTTTTAACTTAGATCTTTAATTTATGTTTTTATAGTGAAATTGCTGATTTTTTGACTTGGAAATTTTGTTATGGTTTTTATAGTGAAATTGGTGGGTTTTTTTAACTCTGAACTGCTGCTATTGTTTATAGAATGAAATTTGTGAGTTTTTACACTTTGAACTTTTGTTATGGTCTTTTAAGTTAAATTGGTGATTTTTTTTTCACTTGGAACTTTTATTATGGTTTTTACAGTTAAATTGGTGAGTTGTTTGACTTGGAACTTTTGTAATGGTCTTTATAGTGAAATTGGTGAGCTTTTTAACTTGAAACTTTTGTAAATGGTCTTTATAGTGAAATTGGTGAGTTTTTTTCACTTGGAACGTTTGTCATGGTTTTTATAGTGAAATTGGGTAGTTATTCAACTTTGACCTTTTTTTTATGAATTTAAGCATGAAATTGGTGATTTTTTAAAATCTGAACTCTCGTAATGGTCTTTGTTGAGAAATTGGTGATTTTTTTTACTTGGGTGTTCTATAATGGTCTTTATAGTGAAATTGGTGAGTTTTTTCACTTTCAACTTTTGTTATGGTGTTTATAGTCAAATTGGTGATATTTTTAACTTGGAACTATGGAAATGGTCTTTATAGTGAAATTGGCGAGTTTTTTCTTTTGGAACTTTTGTCATGGTTTTATAGTGAAATTGGGGTGTTTTTCAACTTTGAACATTTTTATGAGTTTTTGAGTGAAATCGATGAGCTTTTTAACGTTGAACTTTTATTTTGGTTTTTATAGTGAAATTGTGAAATAGACGAGTTTTTTTAACTTAGATCTTTAATTTTTGTTTTATAGTGCAATTGCTGATTTTTTGACTTGGAAATTTTGTTATGGTTTTAATAGTAAAATTGGTGGGTTTTTTAACTCTGAAATGCTGCTATTGTTTATAGAATGAAATTTGTGAGTTTTTTTCACTTTGAACATTTGTTATGGTCTTTTAAATTAAATTGGTGACTTTTTTTTTCACTTGGAACTTTTATTAAGGTTTTTACAGTTAAATTGGTGAGTTTTTTAACTTGGAACTTTTGTAATGGTCTTTATAGTGAATTTGGTGAGCTTTTTAACTTGAAACTTTTGTAAATGGTCTTTATAGTGAAATTGGTGAGTTTTTTTCAATTGGAACGTTTGTCATGGTTTTTATAGTGAAATTGGGTAGTTTTTCAACTTTGAACTTTTGTTATGAATTTAAGCGTGAAATTGGTGATTTTCTTAAAATTTGAACTCTCGTAATGGTCTTTGTTGAGAAATTGGTGATTTTTTTACTTGGGTGTTCTGTAATGGTCTTTATAGTGAAATTGGTGAACTTTTTCACTTTCAACTTTTGTTATGGTCTTTATAGTCAAATTGGTGATATTTTTAACTTGAAACTATGGAAATTGTCTTTATAGTGAAATTGGCGACTTTTTTCTTATGGAACTTTTGTCATGGTTTTATAGTGAAATTGGGGAGTTTTTCAACTTTGAACATTTTTATGAGTTTTTGAGTGAAATCGATGAGCTTTTTAACATTGAACTTTTATTTTGGTTTTTATAGTGAAATTGTGAAATAGGCGAGTTTTTTAACTTAGATCTTTAATTTTTGTTTTTATAGTGAAATTGCTGATTTTTTGACTTGGAAATTTTGTTATGGTTTTTATAGTGAAATTGGTGGGTTTTTTAACTCTGAACTGCTGCTATTGTTTATAGAATGAAATTTGTGAGTTTTTTTCACTTTGAACATTTGTTATGGTCTTTTAAGTTAAATTGGTGACTTTTTTTTTCACTTGGAACTTTTATTAAGGTTTTTATAGTTAAATTGGTGAGTTTTTTAACTTGGAACTTTTGTAATGGTCTTTATAGTGAAATTGGTGAGCTTTTTAACTTGAAACTTTTGTAAATGGTCTTTATAGTGAAATTGGTGAGTTTTTTTTTCAATTGGAACGTTTGTCATGGTTTTTATAGTGAAATTGGGTAGTTTCTCAACTTTGAACTTTTGTTATGAATTTAAGCGTGAAATTGGTGATTTTTTTAAAATCTGAACTCTCGTAATGGTCTTTGTTGAGAAATTGGTGATTTTTTTTACTTGGGTGTTCTTTAATGGTCTTTATAGTGAAATTGGTGAACTTTTTTACTTTCAACTTTTGTTATGGTCTTTATAGTCAAATTGGTGATATTTTTAACTTGAAACTATGGAAATTGTCTTTATAGTGAAATTGGCGAGTTTTTTCTTATGGAACTTTTGTCATGGTTTTATAGTGAAATTGGGGAGTTTTTCAACTTTGAACATTTTTATGAGTTTTTGAGTGAAATCGATGAGCTTTTTAACATTGAACTTTTATTTTGGTTTTTATAGTGAAATTGTGAAATAGGCGAGTTTTTTAACTTAGATCTTTAATTTTTGTTTTTATAGTGAAATTGCTGATTTTTTGACTTGGAAATTTTGTTATGGTTTTTATAGTGAAATTGGTGGGTTTTTTAACTCTGAACTGCTGTTATTGTTTATAGAATGAAATTTGTGAGTTTTTTAACTTTGAACTTTTGTTATTGTCTTTTAAGTGAAATTGGTGAATTTTTTTCACTTGGAACTTTTATTATGGTTTTTACAGTTAAATTGGTGAGTTTTTTGACTTGGAACTTTTGTAATGGTCTTTATAGTGAAATTGGTGAGCTTTTTAACTTGAAACTTTTGTAAATGGTCTTTATAGTGAAATTGGTGAGTTTTTTTCACTTGGAACGTTTGTCATGGTTTTTATAGTAAAATTGGGTAGTTTTTCAACTTTTAACTTTTGTTATGAATTTAAGCGTGAAATTGGTGATTTTTTTAAAATCTGAACTCTCGTAATGGTCTTTGTTGAGAAATTGGTGATTTTTTTACTTGGGTGTTCTGTAATGGTCTTTATAGTGAAATTGGTGAATTTTTTCACTTTCAACTTTTGTTATGGTCTTTATAGTCAAATTGGTGATACTTTTAACTTGAAACTATGGAAATGGTCTTTATAGTGAAATTGGCGAGTTTTTTCTTTTGGAACTTTTGAAACTATGGAAATGGTCTTTATAGTGAAATTGGGGAGATTTTCAACTTTGAACATTTTTATGAGTTTTTGAGTGAAAAAGATGATCTTTTTAACATAAAACTTTTATTTTGGTTTTTATAGTGAAATTGTGAAATAGGCGAGTTTTTTAACTTAGATCTTTAATTTATGTTTTTATAGTGAAATTGCTGATTTTTTGACTTGGAAATTTTGTTATGGTTTTTATAGTGAAATTGGTGGGTTTTTTTAACTCTGAACTGCTGCTATTGTTTATAGAATGAAATTTGTGAGTTTTTACACTTTGAACTTTTGTTATGGTCTTTTAAGTTAAATTGGTGATTTTTTTTTCACTTGGAACTTTTATTATGGTTTTTACAGTTAAATTGGTGAGTTGTTTGACTTGGAACTTTTGTAATGGTCTTTATAGTGAAATTGGTGAGCTTTTTAACTTGAAACTTTTGTAAATGGTCTTTATAGTGAAATTGGTGAGTTTTTTTCACTTGGAACGTTTGTCATGGTTTTTATAGTGAAATTGGGTAGTTATTCAACTTTGACCTTTTTTTTATGAATTTAAGCATGAAATTGGTGATTTTTTAAAATCTGAACTCTCGTAATGGTCTTTGTTGAGAAATTGGTGATTTTTTTTACTTGGGTGTTCTATAATGGTCTTTATAGTGAAATTGGTGAGTTTTTTCACTTTCAACTTTTGTTATGGTGTTTATAGTCAAATTGGTGATATTTTTAACTTGGAACTATGGAAATGGTCTTTATAGTGAAATTGGCGAGTTTTTTCTTTTGGAACTTTTGTCATGGTTTTATAGTGAAATTGGGGTGTTTTTCAACTTTGAACATTTTTATGAGTTTTTGAGTGAAATCGATGAGCTTTTTAACGTTGAACTTTTATTTTGGTTTTTATAGTGAAATTGTGAAATAGACGAGTTTTTTTAACTTAGATCTTTAATTTTTGTTTTATAGTGCAATTGCTGATTTTTTGACTTGGAAATTTTGTTATGGTTTTAATAGTAAAATTGGTGGGTTTTTTAACTCTGAAATGCTGCTATTGTTTATAGAATGAAATTTGTGAGTTTTTTTCACTTTGAACATTTGTTATGGTCTTTTAAATTAAATTGGTGACTTTTTTTTTCACTTGGAACTTTTATTAAGGTTTTTACAGTTAAATTGGTGAGTTTTTTAACTTGGAACTTTTGTAATGGTCTTTATAGTGAATTTGGTGAGCTTTTTAACTTGAAACTTTTGTAAATGGTCTTTATAGTGAAATTGGTGAGTTTTTTTCAATTGGAACGTTTGTCATGGTTTTTATAGTGAAATTGGGTAGTTTTTCAACTTTGAACTTTTGTTATGAATTTAAGCGTGAAATTGGTGATTTTCTTAAAATTTGAACTCTCGTAATGGTCTTTGTTGAGAAATTGGTGATTTTTTTACTTGGGTGTTCTGTAATGGTCTTTATAGTGAAATTGGTGAACTTTTTCACTTTCAACTTTTGTTATGGTCTTTATAGTCAAATTGGTGATATTTTTAACTTGAAACTATGGAAATTGTCTTTATAGTGAAATTGGCGACTTTTTTCTTATGGAACTTTTGTCATGGTTTTATAGTGAAATTGGGGAGTTTTTCAACTTTGAACATTTTTATGAGTTTTTGAGTGAAATCGATGAGCTTTTTAACATTGAACTTTTATTTTGGTTTTTATAGTGAAATTGTGAAATAGGCGAGTTTTTTAACTTAGATCTTTAATTTTTGTTTTTATAGTGAAATTGCTGATTTTTTGACTTGGAAATTTTGTTATGGTTTTTATAGTGAAATTGGTGGGTTTTTTAACTCTGAACTGCTGCTATTGTTTATAGAATGAAATTTGTGAGTTTTTTTCACTTTGAACATTTGTTATGGTCTTTTAAGTTAAATTGGTGACTTTTTTTTTCACTTGGAACTTTTATTAAGGTTTTTATAGTTAAATTGGTGAGTTTTTTAACTTGGAACTTTTGTAATGGTCTTTATAGTGAAATTGGTGAGCTTTTTAACTTGAAACTTTTGTAAATGGTCTTTATAGTGAAATTGGTGAGTTTTTTTTTCAATTGGAACGTTTGTCATGGTTTTTATAGTGAAATTGGGTAGTTTCTCAACTTTGAACTTTTGTTATGAATTTAAGCGTGAAATTGGTGATTTTTTTAAAATCTGAACTCTCGTAATGGTCTTTGTTGAGAAATTGGTGATTTTTTTTACTTGGGTGTTCTTTAATGGTCTTTATAGTGAAATTGGTGAACTTTTTTACTTTCAACTTTTGTTATGGTCTTTATAGTCAAATTGGTGATATTTTTAACTTGAAACTATGGAAATTGTCTTTATAGTGAAATTGGCGAGTTTTTTCTTATGGAACTTTTGTCATGGTTTTATAGTGAAATTGGGGAGTTTTTCAACTTTGAACATTTTTATGAGTTTTTGAGTGAAATCGATGAGCTTTTTAACATTGAACTTTTATTTTGGTTTTTATAGTGAAATTGTGAAATAGGCGAGTTTTTTAACTTAGATCTTTAATTTTTGTTTTTATAGTGAAATTGCTGATTTTTTGACTTGGAAATTTTGTTATGGTTTTTATAGTGAAATTGGTGGGTTTTTTAACTCTGAACTGCTGTTATTGTTTATAGAATGAAATTTGTGAGTTTTTTAACTTTGAACTTTTGTTATTGTCTTTTAAGTGAAATTGGTGAATTTTTTTCACTTGGAACTTTTATTATGGTTTTTACAGTTAAATTGGTGAGTTTTTTGACTTGGAACTTTTGTAATGGTCTTTATAGTGAAATTGGTGAGCTTTTTAACTTGAAACTTTTGTAAATGGTCTTTATAGTGAAATTGGTGAGTTTTTTTCACTTGGAACGTTTGTCATGGTTTTTATAGTAAAATTGGGTAGTTTTTCAACTTTTAACTTTTGTTATGAATTTAAGCGTGAAATTGGTGATTTTTTTAAAATCTGAACTCTCGTAATGGTCTTTGTTGAGAAATTGGTGATTTTTTTACTTGGGTGTTCTGTAATGGTCTTTATAGTGAAATTGGTGAATTTTTTCACTTTCAACTTTTGTTATGGTCTTTATAGTCAAATTGGTGATACTTTTAACTTGAAACTATGGAAATGGTCTTTATAGTGAAATTGGCGAGTTTTTTCTTTTGGAACTTTTGAAACTATGGAAATGGTCTTTATAGTGAAATTGGGGAGATTTTCAACTTTGAACATTTTTATGAGTTTTTGAGTGAAAAAGATGATCTTTTTAACATAAAACTTTTATTTTGGTTTTTATAGTGAAATTGTGAAATAGGCGAGTTTTTTAACTTAGATCTTTAATTTATGTTTTTATAGTGAAATTGCTGATTTTTTGACTTGGAAATTTTGTTATGGTTTTTATAGTGAAATTGGTGGGTTTTTTTAACTCTGAACTGCTGCTATTGTTTATAGAATGAAATTTGTGAGTTTTTACACTTTGAACTTTTGTTATGGTCTTTAAGTTAAATTGGTGATTTTTTTTTCACTTGGAACTTTTATTATGGTTTTTACAGTTAAATTGGTGAGTTGTTTGACTTGGAACTTTTGTAATGGTCTTTATAGTGAAATTGGTGAGTTTTTTAACTTGAAACTTTTGTAAATGGTCTTTATAGTGAAATTGGTGAGTTTTTTTCACTTGGAACGTTTGTCATGGTTTTTATAGTGAAATTGGGTAGTTATTCAACTTTGACCTTTTTTTATGAATTTAAGCATGAAATTGGTGATTTTTTAAAATCTGAACTCTCGTAATGGTCTTTGTTGAGAAATTGGTGATTTTTTTTACTTGGGTGTTCTATAATGGTCTTTATAGTGAAATTGGTGAGTTTTTTCACTTTCAACTTTTGTTATGGTGTTTATAGTCAAATTGGTGATATTTTTAACTTGGAACTATGGAAATGGTCTTTATAGTGAAATTGGCGAGTTTTTTCTTTTGGAACTTTTGTCATGGTTTTATAGTGAAATTGGGGTGTTTTTCAACTTTGAACATTTTTATGAGTTTTTGAGTGAAATCGATGAGCTTTTTAACGTTGAACTTTTATTTTGGTTTTTATAGTGAAATTGTGAAATAGACGAGTTTTTTTAACTTAGATCTTTAATTTTTGTTTTTATAGTGCAATTGCTGATTTTTTGACTTGGAAATTTTGTTATGGTTTTAATAGTAAAATTGGTGGGTTTTTTAACTCTGAAATGCTGCTATTGTTTATAGAATGAAATTTGTGAGTTTTTTTCACTTTGAACATTTGTTATGGTCTTCTAAATTAAATTGGTGACTTTTTTTTTCACTTGGAACTTTTATTAAGGTTTTTACAGTTAAATTGGTGAGTTTTTTAACTTGGAACTTTTGTAATGGTCTTTATAGTGAATTTGGTGAGCTTTTTAACTTGAAACTTTTGTAAATGGTCTTTATAGTGAAATTGGTGAGTTTTTTTTCAATTGGAACGTTTGTCATGGTATTTATAGTGAAATTGGGTAGTTTTTCAACTTTGAACTTTTGTTATGAATTTAAGCGTGAAATTGGTTATTTTTTTAAAATCAGAACTCTCGTAATGGTCTTTGTTGAGAAATTGGAGATTTTTTTACTTGGGTGTTCTGTAATGGTCTTTATAGTGAAATTGGTGAACTTTTTCACTTTCAACTTTTGTTATGGTCTTTATAGTCAAATTGGTGATATTTTTAACTTGAAACTATGGAAATTGTCTTTATAGTGAAATTGGCGAGTTTTTTCTTATGGAACTTTTGTCATGGTTTTATAGTGAAATTGGGGAGTTTTTCAACTTTGAACATTTTTATGAGTTTTTGAGTGAAATCGATGAGCTTTTTAACATTGAACTTTTATTTTGGTTTTTATAGTGAAATTGTGAAATAGGCGAGTTTTTTAACTTAGATCTTTAATTTTTGTTTTTATAGTGAAATTTCTGATTTTTTGACTTGGAAATTTTGTTATGGTTTTTATAGTGAAATTGGTGGGTTTTTTAACTCTGAACTGCTGCTATTGTTTATAGAATGAAATTTGTGAGTTTTTTCACTTTGAACTTTTGTTATGGTCTTTTAAGTTAAATTGGTGAATTTTTTTTTCACTTGGAACTTTTATTATTGTTTTTACAGTTAAATTGGTGAGTTTTTTGACTTGGAACTTTTGTAATGGTCTTTATAGTTAAATTGGTGAGCTTTTTAACTTGAAACTTTTGTAAATGGTCTTTATAGTGAAATTGGTGAGTTTTTTTCCACTTGGAACGATTGTCATGGTTTTTATAGTGAAATTGGGTAGTTTTTCAACTTTGAACTTTTGTTATGAATTTAAGCGTGAAATTGGTGATTTTTTAAAATCTGAACTCTCGTAATGGTCTTTGTTGAGAAATTGGTGATTTTTTTACTTGGGTGTTCTGTAATGGTATTTATTGTGAAATTGGTCATTTTTTTCACTTTCACCTTTTGTTATGGTCTTTATAGTCAAATTGGTGATATTTTTAACTTGGAACTATGGAAATGGTCTTTAAAGTGAAACTGGCGAGTTTTGTCTTTTGGAACTTTTGTCATGGTTTTATAGTGAAATTGGGGAGTTTTTCAACTTTGAACATTATTATGAGTTTTTGAGTGAAATCGATGAGCTTTTTAACATTGAACTTTTATTTTGGTTTTTATAGTGAAATTGTGAAATAGGCGAGTTTTTTAACTTAGATCTTTAATTTTTGTTTTTATAGTGAAATTGCTGATTTTTTGACTTGGAAATTTTGTTATGGTTTTTATAGTGAAATTGGTGGGTTTTTTTTAACTCTGAACTCCTGCTTTTGTTTATAGAATGAAATTTCTGAGTTTTTTCACTTTGAACTTTTGTTATGGTCTTTTAAGTTAAATTGGTGACTTTTTTTTCACTTGGAACTTTTATTATTGTTTTTACAGTTAGATTGGTGAGTTTTTTGACTTGGAACTTTTTTAATGGTCTTTATAGTGAAATTGGTGAGCTTTTTAACTTGAAACTTTTGTAAATGGTCTTTATAGTGAAATTGGTGAGTTTTTTTTCACTTGGAACGATTGTCATGGTTTTTATAGTGAAATTGGGTAGTTTTTCAACTTTGAACTTTTGTTATGAATTTAAGCGTGAAATTGGTGATTTTTTTAAAATCTGAACTCTCGTAACGGTCTTTGTTGAGAAATTGGTGATTTTTTTTACTTGGGTGTTCTGTAATGGTCTTTATAGTGAAATTGGTGAACTTTTTCACTTTCAACTTTTGTTATGGTCTTTATAGTCAAATTGGTGATATTTTTAACTTGAAACTATGGAAATTGTCCTTATAGTGAAATTGGCGAGTTTTTTCTTATGGAACTTTTGTCATGGTTTTATAATGAAATTGGGGAGTTTTTCAACTTTGAACATTTTTATGAGTTTTTGAGTGAAATCGATGAGCTTTTTAACATTGAACTTTTATTTTGGTTTTTATAGTGAAATTGTGAAATAGGCGAGTTTTTTAACTTAGATCTTTAATTTTTGTTTTTATAGTGAAATTGCTGATTTTTTGACTTGGAAATTTTGTTATGGTTTTAATAGTGAAATTGGCGGGTTTTTTTAACTCTGAACTGCTGCTTTTGTTTATAGAATGAAATTTGTGAGTTTTTTCACTTTGAACATTTGTTATGGTCTTTTAAGTTAAATTGGTGACTTTTTTTTCACTTGGAACTTTTATTAAGGTTTTTACAGTTAAATTGGTGAGTTTTTTAACTTGGAACTTTTGTAATGGTCTTTATAGTGAAATTGGTGAGCTTTTTAACTTGAAACTTTTGTAAATGGTCTTTATAGTGAAATTGGTGAGTTTTTTTCAATTGGAACGTTTGTCATGGTTTTTATAGTGAAATTGGGTAGTTTTTCAACTTTGAACTTTTGTTATGAATTTAAGCGTGAAATTGGTGATTTTTTTTAAAAATCTGAACTCTCGTAACGGTCTTTGTTGAGAAATTGGTGATTTTTTTTACTTGGGTGTTCTATAATGGTCTTTATAGTGAAATTGGTGAACTTTTTCACTTTCAACTTTTGTTATGGTCTTTATAGTCAAATTGGTGATATTTTTAACTTGAAACTATGGAAATTGTCTTTATAGTGAAATTGGCGAGTTTTTTCTTTTGGAACTTTTGTCATGGTTTTATAGTGAAATTGCGGAGTTTTTCAACTCTGAACATTTTTATGAGTTTTTTAGTGAAATCGATGAGCTTTTTAACATTGAACTTTTATTTTGGTTTTTATAGTGAAATTGTGAAATAGGAGAGTTTTTTAACTTAGATCTTTTATTTTTGTTTTTATAGTGAAATTGCTGTTTTTTTTACTTGGAAATTTTGTTATGGTTTTTATAGTGAAATTGGTGGGTTTTTTAACTCTGAACTGCTGCTATTGTTTATAGAATGAAATTTGTGAGTTTTTTCACTTTGAACATTTGGTATGGTGTTTTAAGTTAAATTGGTGAATTTTTTTTTCACTTGGAACTTTTATTAAGGTTTTTACAGTTAAATTGGTGAGTTTTTTTAACTTGGAACTTTTGTAATGGTCTTTATAGTGAAATTGGTGAGCATTTTAACTTGAAACTTTTGTAAATGGTCTTTATAGTGAAATTTGTGAGTTTTTTTTCACTTGGAACGATTGTCATGGTTTTTATAGTGAAATTGGGTAGTTTTTCAACTTTGAACTTTTGTTATGAATTTAAGCGTGAAATTGGTGATTTTTTAAAATCTGAACTCTCGTAATGGTCTTTGTTGAGAAATTGGTGATTTTTTTACTTGGGTGTTCTGTAATGGTGTTTATAGTGAAATTGGTCATTTTTTTCACTTTCAACTTTTGTTATGGTCTTTATAGTCAAATTGGGGATATTTTTAACTTGGAACTATGGAAATGGTCTTTATAGTGAAATTGGCGAGTTTTTTCTTTTGGAACTTTTGTCATGGTTATATAGTGAAATTGGGGAGTTTTTCAACTTTGAACATTTTTATGAGTTTTTGAGTGAAATCGATGAGCTTTTTAACATTGAACTTTTATTTTGGTTTTTATAGTGAAATTGTGAAATAGGCGAGTTTTTTAACTTAGATCTTTAATTTTTGTTTTTATAGTGAAATTGCTGATTTTTTGACTTGGAAATTTTGTTATGGTTTTTATAGTGAAATTGGTGGGTTTTTTTAACTCTGAACTGCTGCTATTGTTTATAGAATGAAATTTGTGAGTTTTTTCACTTTGAACATTTGTTATGGTCTTTTAAGTTAAATTGGTGAATTTTTTTTTCACTTGGAACTTTTATTAAGGTTTTTACAGTTAAATTGGTGAGTTTTTTAACTTGGAACTTTTGTAATGGTCTTTATAGTGAAATTGGTGAGCTTTTTCACTTGAAACTTTTGTAAATGGTCTTTATAGTGAAATTGGTGAGTTTTTTTTCACTTGGAACGATTGTCATGGTTTTTATAGTGAAATTGGGTAGTTTATCAACTTTGAACTTTTGTTATGAATTTAAGCGTGAAATTGGTGATTTTTTAAAATCTGAACTCTCGTAATGGTCTTTGTTGAGAAATTGGTGATTTTTTTTACTTGGGTGTTCTGTAATGGTGTTTATAGTGAAATAGGTCATTTTTTTCACTTTCAACTTTTGTTATGGTCTTTATAGTCAAATTGGGGATATTTTTAACTTGGAACTATGGAAATGGTCTTTATAGTGAAATTGGCGAGTTTTTTCTTTTGGAACTTTTGTCATGGTTTTATAGTGAAATTGCGGAGTTTTTCAACTCTGAACATTTTTATGAGTTTTTGAGTGAAATCGATGAGCTTTTTAACATTGAACTTTTATTTTGGTTTTTATAGTGAAATTGTGAAATAGGCGAGTTTTTTTAACTTAGATCTTTAATTTTTGTTTTTATAGTGAAATTGCTGATTTTTTGACTTGGAAATTTTGTTATGGTTTTAATAGTGAAATTGGTGGGTTTTTTTAACTCTGAACTGCTGCTTTTGTTTATAGAATGAAATTTGTGAGTTTTTTCACTTTGAACATTTGTTATGGTCTTTTAAGTTAAATTGGTGACTTTTTTTTCACTTGGAACTTTTATTAAGGTTTTTACAGTTAAATTGGTGAGTTTTTTAACTTGGAACTTTTGTAATGGTCTTTATAGTGAAATTGGTGAGCTTTTTAACTTGAAACTTTTGTAAATGGTCTTTATAGTGAAATTGGTGAGTTTTTTTTCAATTGGAACGTTTGTCATGGTTTTTATAGTGAAATTGGGTAGTTTTTCAACTTTGAACTTTTGTTATGAATTTAAGCGTGAAATTGGTGATTTTTTTAAAATCTGAACTCTCGTAATGGTCTTTGTTGAGAAATTGGTGATTTTTTTTACTTGGTTGTTCTGTAATGGTCTTTATAGTGAAATTGGTGAACTTTTTCACTTTCAACTTTTGTTATGGTCTTTATAGTCAAATTGGTGATATTTTTAACTTGAAACTATGGAAATTGTCTTTATAGTGAAATTGGCGAGTTTTTCTTATGGAACTTTTGTCATGGTTTTATAGTGAAATTGGGGAGTTTTTCAACTTTGAACATTTTTATGAGTTTTTGAGTGAAATCGATGAGCTTTTTAACATTGAACTTTTATTTTGGTTTTTATAGTGAAATTGTGAAATAGGCGAGTTTTTTAACTTAGATCTTTAATTTTTGTTTTTATAGTGAAATTGCTGATTTTTTGACTTGGAAATTTTGTTATGGTTTTTATAGTGAAATTGGTGGGTTTTTTTAACTCTGAACTGCTGCTTTTGTTTATAGAATGAAATTTGTGAGTTTTTTCACTTTGAACATTTGTTATGGTCTTTTAAGTTAAATTGGTGACTTTTTTTTCACTTGGAACTTTTATTAAGGTTTTTACAGTTAAATTGGTGAGTTTTTTAACTTGGAACTTTTGTAATGGTCTTTATAGTGAAATTGGTGAGCTTTTTAACTTGAAACTTTTGTAAATGGTCTTTATAGTGAAATTGGTGAGTTTTTTTCACTTGGAACGATTGTCATGGTTTTTATAGTGAAATTGGGTAGTTTTTCAACTTTGAACTTTAGTTATGAATTTAAGCGTGAAATTGGTGATTTTTTAAAATCTGAACTCTCGTAATGGTCTTTGTTGAGAAATTGGTGATTTTTTTACTTGGGTGTTCTGTAATGGTCTTTATAGTGAAATTGGTCATTTTTTTCACTTTCAACTTTTGTTATGGTCTTTATAGTCAAATTGGTGATATTTTTAACTTGGAACTATGGAAATGGTCTTTATAGTGAAATTGGCGAGTTTTTTCTTTTGGAACTTTTGTCATGGTTTTATAGTGAAATTGCGGAGTTTTTCAACTCTGAACATTTTTATTAGTTTTTTAGTGAAATCGATGAGCTTTTTAACATTGACCTATTATTTTGGTTTTTATAGTGAAATTGTGAAATAGGAGAGTTTTTTAACTTAGATCTTTTATTTTTGTTTTTATAGTGCAATTGCTGTTTTTTTGACTTGGAAATTTTGTTATGGTTTTTATAGTGAAATTGGTGGGTTTTTTAACTCTGAACTGCTGCTATTGTTTATAGAATGAAATTTGTGAGTTTTTTCACTTTGAACATTTGTTATGGTCTTTTAAGTTAAATTGGTGAATTTTTTTTCACTTGGAACTTTTATTAAGGTTTTTACAGTAAAATTGGTGAGTTTTTTAACTTGGAACTTTTGTAATGGTCTTTATAGTGAAATTTGTGAGCTTTTTAACTTGAAACTTTTGTAAATGGTCTTTATAGTGAAATTGGTGAGTTTTTTTCAATTGGAACGTTTGTCATGGTTTTTATAGTGAAATTGGGTAGTTTTTCAACTTTGAACTTTTGTTATGAATTTAAGCGTGAAATTGGTGATTTTTTTAAAATCTGAACACTCGTAATGGTCTTTGTTGAGAAATTGGTGATTTTTTTTACTTAGGTGTTTTGTAATGGTCTTTATAGTGAAATTGGTGAACTTTTTCACTTTCAACTTTTGTTATGGTCTTTATAGTCAAATTGGTGATATTTTTAACTTGAAACTATGAAAATTGTCTTTATAGTGAAATTGGCGAGTTTTTTCTTATGGAACTTTTGTCATGGTTTTATAGTGAAATTGGGGAGTTTTTCAACTTTGAACATTTTTATGAGTTTTTGAGTGAAATCGATGAGCTTTTTAACATTGAACTTTTATTTTGGTTTTTATAGTGAAATTGTGAAATAGGCGAGTTTTTTTAACTTAGATCTTTAATTTTTGTTTTTATAGTGAAATTGCTGATTTTTTGACTTGGAAATTTTGTTATGGTTTTAATAGTGAAATTGGTGGGTTTTTTTAACTCTGAACTGCTGCTTTTGTTTATAGAATGAAATTTGTGAGTTTTTTCACTTTGAACATTTGTTATGGTCTTTTAAGTTAAATTGGTGACTTTTTTTTCACTTGGAACTTTTATTAAGGTTTTTACAGTTAAATTGGTGAGTTTTTTAACTTGGAACTTTTGTAATGGTCTTTATAGTGAAATTGGTGAGCTTTTTAACTTGAAACTTTTGTAAATGGTCTTTATAGTGAAATTGGTGAGTTTTTTTTCAATTGGAACGTTTGTCATGGTTTTTATAGTGAAATTGGGTAGTTTTTCAACTTTGAACTTTTGTTATGAATTTAAGCGTGAAATTGGTGATTTTTTTAAAATCTGAACTCTCGTAATGGTCTTTGTTGAGAAATTGGTGATTTTTTTTATTTGGGTGTTCTGTAATGGTCTTTATAGTGAAATTGGTGAACTTTTTCACTTTCAACTTTTGTTATGGTCTTTATAATCAAATTGGTGATATTTTTAACTTGAAACTATGGAAATTGTCTTTATAGTGAAATTGGCGAGTTTTTTCTTATGGAACTTTTGTCATGGTTTTATAGTGAAATTGGGGAGTTTTTCAACTTTGAACATTTTTATGAGTTTTTGAGTGAAATCGATGAGCTTTTTAACATTGAACTTTTATTTTGGTTTTTATAGTGAAATTGTGAAATAGGCGAGTTTTTTTAACTTAGATCTTTAATTTTTGTTTTTATAGTGAAATTGCTGATTTTTTGACTTGGAAATTTTGTTATGGTTTTAATAGTGAAATTGGTGGGTTTTTTTAACTCTGAACTGCTGCTTTTGTTTATAGAATGAAATTTGTGAGTTTTTTCACTTTGAACATTTGTTATGGTCTTTTAAGTTAAATTGGTGACTTTTTTTTCACTTGGAACTTTTATTAAGGTTTTTACAGTTAAATTGGTGAGTTTTTTAACTTGGAACTTTTGTAATGGTCTTTATAGTGAAATTGGTGAGCTTTTTAACTTGAAACTTTTGTAAATGGTCTTTATAGTGAAATTGGTGAGTTTTTTTTCAATTGGAACGTTTGTCATGGTTTTTATAGTGAAATTGGGTAGTTTTTCAACTTTGAACTTTTGTTATGAATTTAAGCGTGAAATTGGTGATTTTTTTAAAATCTGAACTCTCGTAATGGTCTTTGTTGAGAAATTGGTGATTTTTTTTATTTGGGTGTTCTGTAATGGTCTTTATAGTGAAATTGGTGAACTTTTTCACTTTCAACTTTTGTTATGGTCTTTATAGTCAAATTGGTGATATTTTTAACTTGAAACTATGGAAATTGTCTTTATAGTGAAATTGGCGAGTTTTTTCTTATGGAAATTTTGTCATGGTTTTATAGTGAAATTGGCGAGTTTTTTCTTATGGAACTTTTGTCATGGTTTTATAGTGAAATTGGGGAGTTTTTCAACTTTGAACATTTTTATGAGTTTTTGAGTGAAATCGATGAGCTTTTTAACATTGAACTTTTATTTTGGTTTTTATAGTGAAATTGTGAAATAGGCGAGTTTTTTAACTTAGATCTTTAATTTTTGTTTTTATAGTGAAATTGCTGATTTTTTGACTTGGAAATTTTGTTATGGTTTTTATAGTGAAATTGGTGGGTTTTTTAACCCTGAACTGCTGCTATTGTTTATAGAATGAAATTTGTGAGTTTTTTTCACTTTAAACATTTGTTATGGTCTTTTAAGTTAAATTGGTAACTTTTTTTTTTCACTTCGAACTTTTATTAAGGTTTTTACAATTAAATTGGTGAGTTTTTTAACTTGGAACTTTTGTAATGGTCTTTATAGTGAAATTTGTGAGCTTTTTAACTTGAAACTTTTGTAAATGGTTTTTATAGTGAAATTGGTGAGTTTTTTTTCAATTGGAACGTTTGTCATGGTTTTTATAGTGAAATTGGGTAGTTTTTCAACTTTGAACTTTTGTTATGAATTTAAGCGTGAAATTGGTGATTTTTTTAAAATCTGAACTCTCGTAATGGTCTTTGTTGAGAAATTGGTGATTTTTTTTACTTGGGTGTTCTGTAATGGTCTTTATAGTGAAATTGGTGAACTTTTTCACTTTCAACTTTTGTTATGGTCTTTATAGTCAAATTGGTGATATTTTTAACTTGGAACTATGGAAATGGTCTTTATAGTGAAATTGGCGCGTTTTTTCTTTTGGAACTTTTGTCATGGTTTTATAGTGAAATTGCGGAGTTTTTCAACTCTGAACATTTTTATGAGTTTTTTAGTGAAATCGATGAGCTTTTTAACATTGACCTTTTATTTTGGTTTTTATAGTGAAATTGTGAAATAGGAGAGTTTTTTAACTTAGATCTTTTATTTTTGTTTTTATAGTGCAATTGCTGATTTTTTGACTTGGAAATTTTGTTATGGTTTTAATAGTGAAATTGGTGGGTTTTTTAACTCTGAACTGCTGCTATTGTTTATAGAATGAAATTTGTGAGTTTTTTCACTTTGAACATTTGTTATGGTCTTTTAAGTTAAATTGGTGACTTTTTTTTCACTTGGAACTTTTATTAAGGTTTTTACAGTTAAATTGGTGAGTTTTTTAACTTGGAACTTTTGTAATGGTCTTTATAGTGAAATTGGTGAGCTTTTTAACTTGAAACTTTTGTAAATGGTCTTTATAGTGAAATTGGTGAGTTTTTTTCAATTGGAACGTTTGTCATGGTTTTTATAGTGAAATTGGGTAGTTTTTCAACTTTGAACTTTTGTTATGAATTTAAGCGTGAAATTGGTGATTTTTTTAAAATCTAAACTCTCGTAATGGTCTTTGTTGAGAAATTGGTGATTTTTTTTACTTGGGTGTTCTGTAATGGTCTTTATAGTGAAATTGGTGAACTTTTTCACTTTCAACTTTTGTTATGGTCTTTATAGTCAAATTGGTGACATTTTAAAATTGAAACTATGGAAATTGTCTTTATAGTGAAATTGGTGAGTTTTTTCTTATGGAACTTTTGTCATGGTTTTATAGTGAAATTGGGGAGTTTTTCAACTTTGAACATTTTTATGAGTTTTTGAGTGAAATCGATGAGCTTTTTAACATTGAACTTTTATTTTGGTTTTTATAGTGAAATTGTGAAATAGGCGAGTTTTTTAACTTAGATCTTTAATTTTTGTTTTTATAGTGAAATTGCTGATTTTTTGACTTGGACACTTTGTTATGGTTTTTATAGTGAAATTGGTGAGCTTTTTAACTTGAAACTTTTGTAAATGGTCTTTATAGTGAAATTGGTGAGTTTTTTTCACTTGGAACGTTTGTCATGGTTTTTATAGTGAAATTGGGTAGTTTTTCAACTTTGAACTTTTGTTATGAATTTAAGCGTGAAATTGGTGATTTTTTTAAAATCTGAACTCTCGTCATGGTCTTTGTTGAGAAATTGGTGATTTTTTTTACTTGGGTGTTCTGTAATGGTCTTTATAGTGAAATTGGTGAACTTTTTCACTTTCAACATTTGTTATGGTCTTTATAGTCAAATTGGTGATATTTTTAACTTGAAACTATGGAAATTGTCTTTATAGAGAAATTGGCGAGTTTTTTCTTATGGAACTTTTGTCATGGTTTTATAGTGAAATTGGGGAGTTTTTCAACTTTGAACATTTTTATGAGTTTTTGAGTGAAATCGATGAGCTTTTTAACATTGAACTTTTATTTTTGTTTTTATAGTGAAATTGTGAAATAGGCGAGTTTTTTAACTTAGATCTTTAATTTTTGTTTTTATAGTGAAATTGCTGATTTTTTGACTTGGAAATTTTGTTATGGTTTTAATAGTGAAATTGGTGGGTTTTTTAACTCTGAACTGCTGCTATTGTTTATAGAATGAAATTTGTGAGTTTTTTCACTTTGAACATTTGTTATGGTCTTTTAAGTTAAATTGGTGACTTTTTTTTTCACTTGGAACTTTTATTAAGGTTTTTACATTCAAATTGGTGAGTTTTTTAACTTGGAACTTTTGTAATGGTCTTTATAGTGAAATTGGTGAGCTTTTTAACTTGAAACTTTTGTAAATGGTCTTTATAGTGAAATTGGTGAGTTTTTTTCAATTGGAACGTTTGTCATGGTTTTTATAGTGAAATTGGGTAGTTTTTCAACTTTGAACTTTTGTTATGAATTTAAGCGTGAAATTGGTGATTTTTTTAAAATCTAAACTCTCGTAATGGTCTTTGTTGAGAAATTGGTGATTTTTTTTACTTGGGTGTTCTGTAATGGTCTTTATAGTGAAATTGGTGAACTTTTTCACTTTCAACTTTTGTTATGGTCTTTATAGTCAAATTGGTGACATTTTAAAATTGAAACTATGGAAATTGTCTTTATAGTGAAATTGGCGAGTTTTTTCTTATGGAACTTTTGTCATGGTTTTATAGTGAAATTGGGGAGTTTTTCAACTTTGAACATTTTTATGAGTTTTTGAGTGAAATCGATGAGCTTTTTAACATTGAACTTTTATTTTGGTTTTTATAGTGAAATTGTGAAATAGGCGAGTTTTTTAACTTAGATCTTTAATTTTTGTTTTTATAGTGAAATTGCTGATTTTTTGACTTGGAAACTTTGTTATGGTTTTTATAGTGAAATTGGTGAGCTTTTTAACTTGAAACTTTTGTAAATGGTCTTTATAGTGAAATTGGTGAGTTTTTTTCACTTGGAACGTTTGTCGTGGTTTTTATAGTGAAATTGGGTAGTTTTTCAACTTTGAACTTTTGTTATGAATTTAAGCGTGAAATTGGTGATTTTTTTAAAATCTGAACTCTCGTAACGGTCTTTGTTGAGAAATTGGTGATTTTTTTTACTTGGGTGTTCTGTAATGGTCTTTATAGTGAAATTGGTGAACTTTTTCACTTTCAACATTTGTTATGGTCTTTATAGTCAAATTGGTGATATTTTTAACTTGAAACTATGGAAATTGTCTTTATAGTGAAATTGGCGAGTTTTTTCTTATGGAACTTTTGTCATGGTTTTATAGTGAAATTGGGGAGTTTTTCAACTTTGAACATTTTTATGAGTTTTTGAGTGAAAACGATGAGCTTTTTAACATTGAACTTTTATTTTGGTTTTTATAGTGAAATTGTGAAATAGGCGAGTTTTTTAACTTAGATCTTTAATTTTTGTTTTTATAGTGAAATTGCTGATTTTTTGACTTGGAAACTTTGTTATGGTTTTTATAGTGAAATTGGTGAGCTTTTTAACTTGAAACTTTTGTAAATGGTCTTTATAGTGAAATTGGTGAGTTTTTTCAATTGGAACGTTTGTCGTGGTTTTTATAGTGAAATTGGGTAGTTTTTCAACTTTGAACTTTTGTTATGAATTTAAGCGTGAAATTGGTGATTTTTTTAAAATCTGAACTCTCGTAATGGTCTTTGTTGAGAAATTGGTGATTTTTTTTACTTGGGTGTTCTGTAATGGTCTTTATAGTGAAATTGGTGAACTTTTTCACTTTCAACATTTGTTATGGTCTTTATAGTCAAATTGGTGATATTTTTAACTTGAAACTATGTAAATTGTCTTTATAGTGAAATTGGCGAGTTTTTTCTTATGGAACTTTTGTCATGGTTTTATAGTGAAATTGGGGAGTTTTTCAACTTTGAACATTTTTTTGAGTTTTTGAGTGAAATCGATGAGCTTTTTAACATTGAACTTTTATTTTGGTTTTTATAGTGAAATTGTGAAATAGGCGAGTTTTTTAACTTAGATCTTTAATTTTTGTTTTTATAGTGAAATTGCTGATTTTTTGACTTGGAAATTTTTTGTTATGGTTTTTATAGTGAAATTGGTGGGTTTTTTAACCCTGAACTGCTGCTATTGTTTATAGAATGAAATTTGTGAGTTTTTTTCACTTTAAACATTTGTTATGGTCTTTTAAGTTAAATTGGTGACTTTTTTTTTCACTTGGAACTTTTATTAAGGTTTTTACAATTAAATTGGTGAGTTTTTTAACTTGGAACTTTTGTAATGGTCTTTATAGTGAAATTTGTGAGCTTTTTAACTTGAAACTTTTGTAAATGGTTTTTATAGTGAAATTGGTGAGTTTTTTTTCAATTGGAACGTTTGTCATGGTTTTTATAGTGAAATTGGGTAGTTTTTCAACTTTGAACTTTTGTTATGAATTTAAGCGTGAAATTGGTGATTTTTTTAAAATCTGAACTCTCGTAATGGTCTTTGTTGAGAAATTGGTGATTTTTTTTACTTGGGTGTTCTGTAATGGTCTTTATAGTGAAATTGGTGAACTTTTTCACTTTCAACTTTTGTTATGGTCTTTATAGTCAAATTGGTGATATTTTTAACTTGAAACTATGGAAATTGTCTTTATAGTGAAATTGGCGAGTTTTTTCTTATGGAACTTTTGTCATGGTTTTATAGTGAAATTGGGGAGTTTTTCAACTTTGAACATTTTTATGAGTTTTTGAGTGAAATCGATGAGCTTTTTAACATTGAACTTTTATTTTGGTTTTTATAGTGAAATTGTGAAATAGAAGAGTTTTTTAACTTAGATCTTTTATTTTTGTTTTTATAGTGCAATTGCTGTTTTTTTGACTTGGAAATTTTGTTATGGTTTTTATTGTGAAATTGGTGGGTTTTTTAACTCTGAACTGCTGCTATTGTTTATAGAATGAAATTTGTGAGTTTTTTCACTTTGAACATTTGTTATGGTCTTTTAAGTTAAATTGGTGAATTTTTTTTTCACTTGGAACTTTTATTAATGTTTTTACAGTTAAATTGGTGAGTTTTTTAACTTGGAACTTTTGTAATGGTCTTTATAGTGAAATTTGTGAGCTTTTTAACTTGAAACTTTTGTAAATGGTCTTTATAGTGAAATTGGTGAGTTTTTTCAATTGGAACGTTTGTCATGGTTTTTATAGTGAAATTGGGTAGTTTTTCAACTTTGAACTTTTGTTATGAATTTAAGCGTGAAATTGGTGATTTTTTTAAAATCTGAACTCTCGTAACGGTCTTTGTTGAGAAATTGGTGATTTTTTTTACTTGGGTGTTCTGTAATGGTCTTTATAGTGAAATTGGTGAACTTTTTCACTTTCAACTTTTGTTATGGTCTTTATAGTCAAATTGGTGATATTTTTAACTTGAAACTATGGAAATTGTCTTTATAGTGAAATTGGCGAGTTTTTTCTTATGGAACTTTTGTCATGGTTTTATAATGAAATTGGGGAGTTTTTCATCTTTGAACATTTTTATGAGTTTTTGAGTGAAATCGATGAGCTTTTTAACATTGAACTTTTATTTTGGTTTTTATAGTGAAATTGTGAAATAGGCGAGTTTTTTAACTTAGATCTTTAATTTTTGTTTTTATAGTGAAATTGCTGATTTTTTGACTTGGAAATTTTGTTATGGTTTTAATAGTGAAATTGGTGGGTTTTTTTAACTCTGAACTGCCGCTTTTGTTTATAGAATGAAATTTGTGAGTTTTTTCACTTTGAACATTTTTTATGGTCTTTTAAGTTAAATTGGTGACTTTTTTTTCACTTGGAACTTTTATTAAGGTTTTTACAGTTAAATTGGTGAGTTTTTTAACTTGGAACTTTTGTAATGGTCTTTATAGTGAAATTGGTGAGCTTTTTAACTTGAAACTTTTGTAAATGGTCTTTATAGTGAAATTGGTGAGTTTTTTTCAATTGGAACGTTTGTCATGGTTTTTATAGTGAAATTGGGTAGTTTTTCAACTTTGAACTTTTGTTATGAATTTAAGCGTGAAATTGGTGATTTTTTTAAAATCTGAACTCTCGTAACGGTCTTTGTTGAGAAATTGGTGATTTTTTTTACTTGGGTGTTCTGTAATGGTCTTTATAGTGAAATTGGTGAACTTTTTCACTTTCAACTTTTGTTATGGTCTTTATAGTCAAATTGGTAATATTTTACTTGAAACTATGGAAATTGTCTTTATAGTGAAATTGGCGAGTTTTTTCTTATGGAACTTTTGTCATGGGTTTATAGTGAAATTGGGGAGTTTTTCAACTTTGAACATTTTTATGAGTTTTTGAGTGAAATCGATGAGCTTTTTAACATTGAACTTTTATTTTGGTTTTTATAGTGAAATTGTGAAATAGGCGAGTTTTTTAACTTAGATCTTTAATTTTTGTTTTTATAGTGAAATTGCTGATTTTTTGACTTCGAAATTTTGTTATGGTTTTTATAGTGAAATTGGTGGGTTTTTTTAACTCTGAACTGCTGCTATTGTTTATAGAATGAAATTTTTGAGTTTTTTCACTTTGAACTTTTGTTATGGTCTTTTAAGTTAAATTGGTGAATCTTTTTTCACTTGGAACTTTTATTATTGTTTTTACAGTTAGATTGGTGAGTTTTTTGACTTGGAACTTTTTTAATGGTCTTTATAGTGAAATTGGTGAGCTTTTTAACTTGAAACTTTTGTAAATGGTCTTTATAGTGAAATTGGTGAGTTTTTTTCACTTGGAACGATTGTCATGGTTTTTATAGTGAAATTGAGTAGTTTTTCAACTTTGAACTTTTGTTATGAATTTTAGCGTGAAATTGGTGATTTTTTAAAATCTGAACTCTCGTAATGGTCTTTGTTGAGAAATTGGTGATTTTTTTACTTGGGTGTTTTGTAATGGTCTTTATAGTGAAATTGGTCATTTTTTTCACTTTCAACTTTTGTTATGGTCTTTATAGTCAAATTGGTGATATTTTTAACTTGGAACTATGGAAATGGTCTTTATAGTGAAATTGGCGAGTTTTTTCTTTTGGAACTTTTGTCATGGTTTTATAGTGAAATTGCGGAGTTTTTCAACTCTGAACATTTTTATGAGTTTTTTAGTGAAATCGATGAGCTTTTTAACATTGACCTTTTATTTTGGTTTTTATAGTGAAATTGTGAAATAGGAGAGTTTTTTAACTTAGATCTTTTATTTTTGTTTTTATAGTGCAATTGCTGTTTTTTTGACTTGGAAATTTTGTTATGGTTTTTATAGTGAAATTGGTGGGTTTTTTAACTCTGAACTGCTGCTATTGTTTATAGAATGAAATTTGTGAGTTTTTTCACTTTGAACATTTGTTATGGTCTTTTAAGTTAAATTGGTGAATTTTTTTTCACTTGGAACTTTTATTAAGGTTTTTACAGTTAAATTGGTGAGTTTTTTAACTTGGAACTTTTGTAATGGTCTTTATAGTGAAATTGGTGAGCTTTTTAACTTGAAACTTTTGTAAATGGTCTTTATAGTGAAATTGGTGAGTTTTATTCAATTGGAACGTTTGTCATGGTTTTTATAGTGAAATTGGGTAGTTTTTCAACTTTGAACTTTTGTTATGAATTTAAGCGTGAAATTGGTGATTTTTTTAAAATCTGAACTCTCGTAACGGTCTTTGTTGAGAAATTGGTGATTTTTTTTACTTGGGTGTTCTGTAATGGTCTTTATAGTGAAATTGGTGAACTTTTTCACTTTCAACTTTTGTTATGGTCTTTATAGTCAAATTGGTAATATTTTACTTGAAACTATGGAAATTGTCTTTATAGTGAAATTGGCGAGTTTTTTCTTATGGAACTTTTGTCATGGTTTTATAGTGAAATGGGGGAGTTTTTCAACTTTGAACATTTTTATGAGTTTTTGAGTGAAATCGATGAGCTTTTTAACATTGAACTTTTATTTTGGTTTTTATAGTGAAATTGTGAAATAGGCGAGTTTTTTAACTTAGATCTTTAATTTTTGTTTTTATAGTGAAATTGCTGATTTTTTGACTTGGAAACTTTGTTATGGTTTTTATAGTGAAATTGGTGAGCTTTTTAACTTGAAACTTTTGTAAATGGTCTTTATAGTGAAATTGGTGAGTTTTTTTCACTTGGAACGTTTGTCGTGGTTTTTATAGTGAAATTGGGTAGTTTTTCAACTTTGAACTTTTGTTATGAATTTAAGCGTGAAATTGGTGATTTTTTTAAATCTGAACTCTCGTAATGGTCTTTGTTGAGAAATTGGTGATTTTTTTTACTTGGTGTTCTGTAATGGTCTTTATAGTGAAATTGGTGAACTTTTTCACTTTCAACATTTGTTATGGTCTTTATAGTCAAATTGGTGATATTTTTAACTTGAAACTATGGAAATTGTCTTTATAGTGAAATTGGCGAGTTTTTTCTTATGGAACTTTTGTCATGGTTTTATAGTGAAATTGGGGAGTTTTTCAACTTTGAACATTTTTATGAGTTTTTGAGTGAAATCGATGAGCTTTTTAACATTGAACTTTTATTTTGGTTTTTATAGTGAAATTGTGAAATAGGCGAGTTTTTTAACTTAGATCTTTAATTTTTGTTTTTATAGTGAAATTGCTGATTTTTTGACTTGGAAACTTTGTTATGGTTTTTATAGTGAAATTGGTGAGCTTTTTAACTTGAAACTTTTGTAAATGGTCTTTATAGTGAAATTGGTGAGTTTTTTTCACTTGGAACGTTTGTCGTGGTTTTTATAGTGAAATTGGGTAGTTTTTCAACTTTGAACTTTTGTTATGAATTTAAGCGTGAAATTGGTGATTTTTTTAAAATCTGAACTCTCGTAATGGTCTTTGTTGAGAAATTGGTGATTTTTTTTACTTGGGTGTTCTGTAATGGTCTTTATAGTGAAATTGGTGAACTTTTTCACTTTCAACATTTGTTATGGTCTTTATAGTCAAATTG
The DNA here is from genome assembly GCA_963859935.3 of Lathyrus sativus. NCBI lineage: Eukaryota > Viridiplantae > Streptophyta > Magnoliopsida > Fabales > Fabaceae > Lathyrus > Lathyrus sativus. Next base: position 15,840 of record CAWUDS030005432.1, on the reverse strand, counting down.
GTGATATTTTTAACTTGAAACTATGGAAATTGTCTTTATAGTGAAATTGGCGAGTTTTTTCTTATGGAACTTTTGTCATGGTTTTATAGTGAAATTGGGGAGTTTTTCAACTTTGAACATTTTTATGAGTTTTTGAGTGAAATCGATGAGCTTTTTAACATTGAACTTTTATTTTGGTTTTTATAGTGAAATTGTGAAATAGGCGAGTTTTTTAACTTAGATCTTTAATTTTTGTTTTTATAGTGAAATTGCTGATTTTTTGACTTGGAAACTTTGTTATGGTTTTTATAGTGAAATTGGTGAGCTTTTTAACTTGAAACTTTTGTAAATGGTCTTTATAGTGAAATTGGTGAGTTTTTTTCACTTGGAACGTTTGTCGTGGTTTTTATAGTGAAATTGGGTAGTTTTTCAACTTTGAACTTTTGTTATGAATTTAAGCGTGAAATTGGTGATTTTTTTAAAATCTGAACTCTCGTAATGGTCTTTGTTGAGAAATTGGTGATTTTTTTTACTTGGGTGTTCTGTAATGGTCTTTATAGTGAAATTGGTGAACTTTTTCACTTTCAACATTTGTTATGGTCTTTATAGTCAAATTGGTGATATTTTTAACTTGAAACTATGGAAATTGTCTTTATAGTGAAATTGGCGAGTTTTTTCTTATGGAACTTTTGTCATGGTTTTATAGTGAAATTGGGGAGTTTTTCAACTTTGAACATTTTTATGAGTTTTTGAGTGAAATCGATGAGCTTTTTAACATTGAACTTTTATTTTGGTTTTTATAGTGAAATTGTGAAATAGGCGAGTTTTTTAACTTAGATCTTTAATTTTTGTTTTTATAGTGAAATTGCTGATTTTTTGACTTGGAAACTTTGTTATGGTTTTTATAGTGAAATTGGTGAGCTTTTTAACTTGAAACTTTTGTAAATGGTCTTTATAGTGAAATTGGTGAGTTTTTTTCACTTGGAACGTTTGTCGTGGTTTTTATAGTGAAATTGGGTAGTTTTTCAACTTTGAACTTTTGTTATGAATTTAAGCGTGAAATTGGTGATTTTTTTAAAATCTGAACTCTCGTAATGGTCTTTGTTGAGAAATTGGTGATTTTTTTTACTTGGGTGTTCTGTAATGGTCTTTATAGTGAAATTGGTGAACTTTTTCACTTTCAACATTTGTTATGGTCTTTATAGTCAAATTGGTGATATTTTTAACTTGAAACTATGGAAATTGTCTTTATAGTGAAATTGGCGAGTTTTTTCTTATGGAACTTTTGTCATGGTTTTATAGTGAAATTGGGGAGTTTTTCAACTTTGAACATTTTATGAGTTTTTGAGTGAAATCGATGAGCTTTTTAACATTGAACTTTTATTTTGGTTTTTATAGTGAAATTGTGAAATAGGCGAGTTTTTTAACTTAGATCTTTAATTTTTGTTTTTATAGTGAAATTGCTGATTTTTTGACTTGGAAATTTTGTTATGGTTTTTATAGTGAAATTGGTGGGTTTTTTAACCCTGAACTGCTGCTATTGTTTATAGAATGAAATTTGTGAGTTTTTTTCACTTTAAACATTTGTTATGGTCTTTTAAGTTAAATTGGTAACTTTTTTTTTTCACTTCGAACTTTTATTAAGGTTTTTACAATTAAATTGGTGAGTTTTTTAACTTGGAACTTTTGTAATGGTCTTTATAGTGAAATTTGTGAGCTTTTTAACTTGAAACTTTTGTAAATGGTTTTTATAGTGAAATTGGTGAGTTTTTTTTCAATTGGAACGTTTGTCATGGTTTTTATAGTGAAATTGGGTAGTTTTTCAACTTTGAACTTTTGTTATGAATTTAAGCGTGAAATTGGTGATTTTTTTAAAATCTGAACTCTCGTAATGGTCTTTGTTGAGAAATTGGTGATTTTTTTTACTTGGGTGTTCTGTAATGGTCTTTATAGTGAAATTGGTGAACTTTTTCACTTTCAACTTTTGTTATGGTCTTTATAGTCAAATTGGTGATATTTTTAACTTGGAACTATGGAAATGGTCTTTATAGTGAAATTGGCGAGTTTTTTCTTTTGGAACTTTTGTCATGGTTTTATAGTGAAATTGCGGAGTTTTTCAACTCTGAACATTTTTATGAGTTTTTTAGTGAAATCGATGAGCTTTTTAACATTGACCTTTTATTTTGGTTTTTATAGTGAAATTGTGAAATAGGAGAGTTTTTTAACTTAGATCTTTTATTTTTGTTTTTATAGTGCAATTGCTGTTTTTTTGACTTGGAAATTTTGTTATGGTTTTTATAGTGAAATTGGTGGGTTTTTTAACTCTGAACTGCTGCTATTGTTTATAGAATGAAATTTGTGAGTTTTTTCACTTTGAACATTTGTTATGGTCTTTTAAGTTAAATTGGTGAATTTTTTTTTCACTTGGAACTTTTATTAAGGTTTTTACAGTTAAATTGGTGAGTTTTTTTACTTGGAACTTTTGTAATGGTCTTTATAGTGAAATTTGTGAGATTTTTAACTTGAAACTTTTGTAAATGGTCTTTATAGTGAAATTGGTGAGTTTTTTCAATTGGAACGTTTGTCATGGTTTTTATAGTGAAATTGGGTAGTTTTTCAACTTTGAACTTTTGTTATGAATTTAAGCGAGAAATTGGTGATTTTTTTAAAATCTGAACTCTCGTAACGGTCTTTGTTGAGAAATTGGTGATTTTTTTTACTTGGGTGTTCTGTAATGGTCTTTATAGTGAAATTGGTGAACTTTTTCACTTTCAACTTTTCTTATGGTCTTTATAGTCAAATTGGTGATATTTTTAACTTGAAACTATGGAAATTGTCTTTATAGTGAAATTGGCGAGTTTTTTCTTATGGAACTTTTGTCATGGTTTTATAATGAAATTGGGGAGTTTTTCAACTTTGAACATTTTTATGAGTTTTTGAATGAAATCGATGAGCTCTTTAACATTGAACTTTTATTTTGGTTTTTATAGTGAAATTGTGAAATAGGCGAGTTTTTTAACTTAGATCTTTAATTTTTGTTTTTATAGTGAAATTGCTGATTTTTTGACTTGGAAATTTTGTTATGGTTTTAATAGTGAAATTGGTGGGTTTTTTTAACTCTGAACTGCCGCTTTTGTTTATAGAATGAAATTTGTGAGTTTTTTCACTTTGAACATTTGTTATGGTCTTTTAAGTTAAATTGGTGACTTTTTTTTCACTTGGAACGTTTATTAAGGTTTTTACAGTTAAATTGGTGAGTTTTTTAACTTGGAACTTTGTAATGGTCTTTATAGTGAAATTGGTGAGCTTTTTAACTTGAAACTTTTGTAAATGGTCTTTATAGTGAAATTGGTGAGTTTTATTCAATTGGAACGTTTGTCATGGTTTTTATAGTGAAATTGGGTAGTTTTTCAACTTTGAACTTTTGTTATGAATTTAAGCGTGAAATTGGTGATTTTTTTAAAATCTGAACTCTCGTAACGGTCTTTATTGAGAAATTGGTGATTTTTTTTACTTGGGTGTTTTGTAATGGTCTTTATAGTGAAATTGGTGAACTTTTTCACTTTCAACTTTTGTTATGGTCTTTATAGTCAAATTGGTAATATTTTACTTGAAACTATGGAAATTGTCTTTATAGTGAAATTGGCGAGTTTTTTCTTATGGAACTTTTGTCATGGTTTTATAGTGAAATGGGGGAGTTTTTCAACTTTGAACATTTTTATGAGTTTTTGAGTGAAATCGATGAGCTTTTTAACATTGAACTTTTATTTTGGTTTTTATAGTGAAATTGTGAAATAGGCGAGTTTTTTAACTTAGATCTTTAATTTTTGTTTTTATAGTGAAATTGCTGATTTTTTGACTTGGAAACTTTGTTATGGTTTTTATAGTGAAATTGGTGAGCTTTTTAACTTGAAACTTTTGTAAATGGTCTTTATAGTGAAATTGGTGAGTTTTTTTCACTTGGAACGATTGTCGTGGTTTTTATAGTGAAATTGGGTAGTTTTTCAACTTTGAACTTTAGTTATGAATTTAAGCGTGAAATTGGTGATTTTTTAAAATCTGAACTCTCGTAATGGTCTTTGTTGAGAAATTGGTGATTTTTTTACTTGGGTGTTCTGTAATGGTCTTTATAGTGAAATTGGTCATTTTTTCACTTTCAACTTTTGTTATGGTCTTTATAGTCAAATTGGTGATATTTTTAACTTGGAACTATGGAAATGGTCTTTATAGTGAAATTGGCGAGTTTTTTTCTTTTGGAACTTTTGTCATGGTTTTATAGTGAAATTGCGGAGTTTTTCAACTCTGAACATTTTTATGAGTTTTTTAGTGAAATCGATGAGCTTTTTAACATTGACCTTTTATTTTGGTTTTTATAGTGAAATTGTGAAATAGGAGAGTTTTTAACTTAGATCTTTTATTTTTGTTTTTATAGTGCAATTGCTGTTTTTTTGACTTGGAAATTTTGTTATGGTTTTTATAGTGAAATTGGTGGGTTTTTTAACTCTGAACTGCTGCTATTGTTTATAGAATGAAATTTGTGAGTTTTTCACTTTGAACATTTGTTATGGTCTTTTAAGTTAAATTGGTGAATTTTTTTCACTTGGAACTTTTATTAAGGTTTTTACAGTAAAATTGGTGAGTTTTTTAACTTGGAACTTTTGTAATGGTCTTTATAGTGAAATTTGTGAGCTTTTTAACTTGAAACTTTTGTAAATGGTCTTTATAGTGAAATTGGTGAGTTTTTTTCAATTGGAACGTTTGTCATGGTTTTTATAGTGAAATTGGGTAGTTTTTCAACTTTGAACTTTTGTTATGAATTTAAGCGTGAAATTGGTGATTTTTTTAAAATCTGAACACTCGTAATGGTCTTTGTTGAGAAATTGGTGATTTTTTTTACTTAGGTGTTCTGTAATGGTCTTTATAGTGAAATTGGTGAACTTTTTCACTTTCAACTTTTGTTATGGCCTTTATAGTCAAATTGGTGATATTTTTAACTTGAAACTATGGAAATTGTCTTTATAGTGAAATTGGCGAGTTTTTTCTTATGGAACTTTTGTCATGGTTTTATAGTGAAATTGGGGAGTTTTTCAACTTTGAACATTTTTATGAGTTTTTGAGTGAAATCGATGAGCTTTTTAACATTGAACTTTTATTTGGTTTTTATAGTGAAATTGTGAAATAGGCGAGTTTTTTTAACTTAGATCTTTAATTTTTGTTTTTATAGTGAAATTGCTGATTTTTTGACTTGGAAATTTTGTTATGGTTTTTATAGTGAAATTGGTGGGTTTTTTTAACTCTGAACTGCTGCTTTTGTTTATAGAATGAAATTTGTGAGTTTTTTCACTTTGAACATTTGTTATGGTCTTTTAAGTTAAATTGGTGACTTTTTTTTCACTTGGAACTTTTATTAAGGTTTTTACAGTTAAATTGGTGAGTTTTTTAACTTGGAACTTTTGTAATGGTCTTTATAGTGAAATTGGTGAGCTTTTTAACTTGAAACTTTTGTAAATGGTCTTTATAGTGAAATTGGTGAGTTTTTTCAATTGGAACGTTTGTCATGGTTTTTATAGTGAAATTGGGTAGTTTTTCAACTTTGAACTTTTGTTATGAATTTAAGCGTGAAATTGGTGATTTTTTAAATCTGAACTCTCGTAACGGTCTTTGTTGAGAAATTGGTGATTTTTTTTACTTGGGTGTTCTGTAATGGTCTTTATAGTGAAATTGGTGAACTTTTTCACTTTCAACTTTTGTTATGGTCTTTATAGTCAAATTGGTGATATTTTTAACTTGAAACTATGGAAATTGTCTTTATAGTGAAATTGGCGAGTTTTTTCTTATGGAACTTTTGTCATGGTTTTATAATGAAATTGGGGAGTTTTTCAACTTTGAACATTTTATGAGTTTTTGAGTGAAATCGATGAGCTTTTTAACATTGAACTTTTATTTTGGTTTTTATAGTGAAATTGTGAAATAGGCGAGTTTTTTAACTTAGATCTTTAATTTTTGTTTTTATAGTGAAATTGCTGATTTTTTGACTTGGAATTTTGTTATGGTTTTAATAGTGAAATTGGTGGGTTTTTTTTAACTCTGAACTGCCGCTTTTTGTTTATAGAATGAAATTTGTGAGTTTTTTCACTTTGAACATTTGTTATGGTCTTTTAAGTTAAATTGGTGACTTTTTTTTCACTTGGAACTTTTATTAAGGTTTTTACAGTTAAATTGGTGAGTTTTTTAACTTGGAACTTTTGTAATGGTCTTTATAGTGAAATTGGTGAGCTTTTTAACTTGAAACTTTTGTAAATGGTCTTTATAGTGAAATTGGTGAGTTTTATTCAATTGGAACGTTTGTCATGGTTTTTATAGTGAAATTGGGTAGTTTTTCAACTTTGAACTTTTGTTATGAATTTAAGCGTGAAATTGGTGATTTTTTAAAATCTGAACTCTCGTAACGGTCTTTGTTGAGAAATTGGTGATTTTTTTTACTTGGGTGTTCTGTAATGGTCTTTATAGTGAAATTGGTGAACTTTTTCACTTTCAACTTTTGTTATGGTCTTTATAGTCAAATTGGTAATATTTTACTTGAAACTATGGAAATTGTCTTTATAGTGAAATTGGCGAGTTTTTTCTTATGGAACTTTTGTCATGGTTTTATAGTGAAATGGGGGAGTTTTTCAACTTTGAACATTTTTATGAGTTTTTGAGTGAAATCGATGAGCTTTTTAACATTGAACTTTTATTTTGGTTTTTATAGTGAAATTGTGAAATAGGCGAGTTTTTTAACTTAGATCTTTAATTTTTGTTTTTATAGTGAAATTGCTGATTTTTTGACTTGGAAACTTTGTTATGGTTTTTATAGTGAAATTGGTGAGCTTTTTAACTTGAAACTTTTGTAAATGGTCTTTATAGTGAAATTGGTGAGTTTTTTTCACTTGGAACGATTGTCGTGGTTTTTATAGTGAAATTGGGTAGTTTTTCAACTTTGAACTTTAGTTATGAATTTAAGCGTGAAATTGGTGATTTTTTAAAATCTGAACTCTCGTAATGGTCTTTGTTGAGAAATTGGTGATTTTTTTACTTGGGTGTTCTGTAATGGTCTTTATAGTGAAATTGGTCATTTTTTTCACTTTCAACTTTTGTTATGGTCTTTATAGTCAAATTGGTGATATTTTTAACTTGGAACTATGGAAATGGTCTTTATAGTGAAATTGGCGAGTTTTTTTCTTTTGGAACTTTTGTCATGGTTTTATAGTGAAATTGCGGAGTTTTTCAACTCTGAACATTTTTATGAGTTTTTTAGTGAAATCGATGAGCTTTTTAACATTGACCTTTTATTTTGGTTTTTATAGTGAAATTGTGAAATAGGAGAGTTTTTTAACTTAGATCTTTTATTTTTGTTTTTATAGTGCAATTGTTGTTTTTTTGACTTGGAAATTTTGTTATGGTTTTTATAGTGAAATTGGTGGGTTTTTTAACTCTGAACTGCTGCTATTGAATGAAATTTGTGAGTTTTTTCACTTTGAAACATTTGTTATGGTCTTTAAGTTAAATTGGTGAATTTTTTTTTCACTTGGAACTTTTATTAAGGTTTTTACAGTAAAAATGAGTGAGTTTTTTAACTTGGAACTTTTGTAATGGTCTTTATAGTGAAATTTGTGAGCTTTTTAACTTGAAACTTTTGTAAATGGTCTTTATAGTGAAATTGGTGAGTTTTTTTCAATGGAACGTTTGTCATGGTTTTTTATAGTGAAATTGGGTAGTTTTTCAACTTTGAACTTTTGTTATGAATTTAAGCGTGAAATTGGTGATTTTTTTAAATCTGAACACTCGTAATGGTCTTTGTTGAGAAATTGGTGATTTTTTTTACTTAGGTGTTCTGTAATGGTCTTTATAGTGAAATTGGTGAACTTTTTCACTTTCAACTTTTGTTATGGCCTTTATAGTCAAATTGGTGATATTTTTAACTTGGAACTATGGAAATTGTCTTTATAGTGAAATTGGCGAGTTTTTTCTTATGGAACTTTTGTCATGGTTTTATAGTGAAATTGGGGAGTTTTTCAACTTTTGAACATTTTTATGAGTTTTTGAGTGAAATCGATGAGCTTTTTAACATTGAACTTTTATTTTGGTTTTATAGTGAAATTGTGAAATAGGCGAGTTTTTTTAACTTAGATCTTTAATTTTTGTTTTTATAGTGAAATTGCTGATTTTTTGACTTGGAAATTTTGTTATGGTTTTTATAGTGAAATTGGTGGGTTTTTTTTAACTCTGAACTGCTGCTTTTGTTTATAGAATGAAATTTGTGAGTTTTTCACTTTGAACATTTGTTATGGTCTTTTAAGTTAAATTGGTGACTTTTTTTTCACTTGGAACTTTTATTAAGGTTTTTACAGTTAAATTGGTGAGTTTTTTAACTTGGAACTTTTGTAATGGTCTTATAGTGAAATTGGTGAGCTTTTTAACTTGAAACTTTTGTAAATGGTCCTTTATAGTGAAATTGGTGAGTTTTTTCAATTGGAACGTTTGTCATGGTTTTTATAGTGAAATTGGGTACGTTTTTCAACTTTGGACTTTTGTTATGAATTTAAGCGTGAAATTGGTGATTTTTTTAAATCTGAACTCTCGTAACGGTCTTTGTTGAGAAATTGGTGATTTTTTTTACTTGGGTGTTCTGTAATGGTCTTTATAGTGAAATTGGTGAACTTTTTTCACTTTCAACTTTTGTTATGGTCTTTATAGTCAAATTGGTGATATTTTTAACTTGAAACTATGGAAATTGTCTTTATAGTGAAATTGGCGAGTTTTTTCTTATGGAACTTTTGTCATGGTTTTATAATGAAATTGGGGAGTTTTTCAACTTTGAACATTTTTTATGAGTTTTTGAGTGAAATCGATGAGCTTTTTAACATTGAACTTTTATTTTGGTTTTTATAGTGAAATTGTGAAATAGGCGAGTTTTTTAACTTAGAGATCTTTAATTTTTGTTTTTATAGTGAAATTGCTGATTTTTTGACTTGGAAATTTTGTTATGGTTTTAATAGTGAAATTGGTGGGTTTTTTTAACTCTGAACTGCCGCTTTTGTTTATAGAATGAAATTTGTGAGTTTTTTCACTTTGAACATTTGTTATGGTCTTTTAAGTTAAATTGGTGACTTTTTTTTCACTTGGAACTTTTATTAAGGTTTTTACAGTTAAATTGGTGAGTTTTTTAACTTGGAACTTTTGTAATGGTCTTTATAGTGAAATTGGTGAGCCTTTTTAACTTGAAACTTTTGTAAATGGTCTTTATAGTGAAATTGAGTGAGTTTTTTTCAATTGGAACGTTTTGTCATGGTTTTTATAGTGAAATTGGGTAGTTTTTCAACTTTGAACTTTTGTTATGAATTTAAGCGTGAAATTGGTGATTTTTTTAAAATCTGATCTTCTCGTAACGGTCTTTGTTGAGAAATTGGTGATTTTTTTTACTTGGGTGTTCTGTAATGGTCTTTATAGTGAAATTGGTGAACTTTTTCACTTTCAACTTTTGTTATGGTCTTTATAGTCAAATTGGTAATATTTTACTTGAAACTATGGAAATTGTCTTTATAGTGAAATTGGCGAGTTTTTTTCTTATGGAACTTTTGTCATGGTGTTTTATAGTGAAATTGGGGAGTTTTTCAACTTTGAACATTTTTATGAGTTTTTGAGTGAAATCGATGAGCTTTTTAACATTGAACTTTTATTTTGGTTTTTATAGTGAAATTGTGAAATAGGCGAGTTTTTTAACTTAGATCTTTAATTTTTGTTTTTATAGTGAAATTGTTGATTTTTTGACTTGGAAATTTTGTTATGGTTTTTTATAGTGAAATTGGTGGGTTTTTTTAACTCTGAACTGCTGCTATTGTTTATAGAATGAAATTTTTGAGTTTTTTTCACTTTGAACTTTTGTTATGGTCTTTTAAGTTAAATTGGTGAATTTTTTTTCACTTGGAACTTTTATTATTGTTTTTACAGTTAGATTGGTGAGTTTTTGACTTGGAACTTTTTTAATGGTCTTTATAGTGAAATTGGTGAGCTTTTTAACTTGAAACTTTTGTAAATGGTCTTTATAGTGAAATTGGTGAGTTTTTTTCACTTGGAACGATTGTCATGGTTTTTATAGTGAAATTGAGTAGTTTTTCAACTTTGAACTTTTGTTATGAATTTTAGCGTGAAATTGGTGATTTTTTAAAATCTGAACTCTCGTAATGGTCTTTGTTGAGAAATTGGTGGTTTTTTTACTTGGGTGTTCTGTAATGGTCTTTATAGTGAAATTGGTCATTTTTTTCACTTTCAACTTTTGTTATGGTCTTTATAGTCAAATTGGTGATATTTTTAACTTGGAACTATGGAAATGGTCTTTATAGTGAAATTGGCGAGTTTTTTCTTTTGGAACTTTTGTCATGGTTTTATAGTGAAATTGCGAGTTTTTCAACTCTGAACATTTTTATGAGTTTTTTAGTGAAATCGATGAGCTTTTTAACATTGAACTTTTATTTTGGTTTTTATAGTGAAATTGTGAAATAGGAGAGTTTTTTAACTTAGATCTTTAATTTTTGTTTTTATAGTGAAATTGCTGATTTTTTGACTTGGAAATTTTGTTATGGTTTTCAATAGTGAAATTGGGTGGGTTTTTTAACCCTGAACTGCTGCTATTGTTTTATAGAATGAAATTTGTGAGTTTTTTTTCACTTTAAACATTTGTTATGGTCTTTTAAGTTAAATTGGTGACTTTTTTTTTCACTTGGAACTTTTATTAAGGTTTTACAATTAAATTGGTGAGTTTTTTTAACTTGGAACTTTTGTAATGGTCTTTATAGTGAAATTTGTGAGCTTTTTAACTTGAAACTTTTGTAAATGGTTTTTATAGTGAAATTGGTGAGTTTTTTTTCAATTGGAACGTTTGTCATGGTTTTTATAGTGAAATTGGGTAGTTTTTCAACTTCGAACTTTTGTTATGAATTTAAGCGTGAAATTGGTGATTTTTTTAAAATCTGAACTCTCGTAATGGTCTTTGTTGAGAAATGGTGATTTTTTTTACTTGGGTGTTCTGTAATGGTCTTTATAGTGAAATTGGTGAACTTTTTCACTTTCAACTTTTGTTATGGTCTTTATAGTCAAATTGGTGATATTTTTAACTTGAAACTATGGAAATTGTCTTTATAGTGAAATTGGCGAGTTTTTTTCTTATGGAACTTTTGTCATGGTTTATAGTGAAATTGGGGAGTTTTTTCTTTTGGAACTTTTGTCATGGTTTTATAGTGAAATTGCGGAGTTTTTCAACTCTGAACATTTTTATGAGTTTTTTAGTGAAATCGATGAGCTTTTTAACATTGAACTTTTTATTTTGGTTTTTATAGTGAAATTGTGAAATAGGAGAGTTTTTTAACTTAGATCTTTAATTTTTGTTTTTATAGTGAAATTGCTGATTTTTTGACTTGGAAATTTTGTTATGGTTTTCATAGTGAAATTGGTGGGTTTTTTAACCCTGAACTGCTGCTATTGTTTATAGAATGAAATTTGTGAGTTTTTTTCACTTTAAACATTTGTTATGGTCTTTTAAGTTAAATTGGTGACTTTTTTTTTCACTTGGAACTTTTATTAAGGTTTTTACAATTAAATTGGTGAGTTTTTTAACTTGGAACTTTTGTAATGGTCTTTATAGTGAAATTTGTGAGCTTTTTAACTTGAAACTTTTGTAAATGGTTTTTATAGTGAAATTGGTGAGTTTTTTTTCAATTGGAACGGTTTGTCATGGTTTTTATAGTGAAATTGGGTAGTTTTTCAACTTCGAACTTTTGTTATGAATTTAAGCGTGAAATTGGTGATTTTTTTAAAATCTGAACTCTCGTAATGGTCTTTGTTGAGAAATTGGTGATTTTTTTTACTTGGGTGTTCTGTAATGGTCTTTATAGTGAAATTGGTGAACTTTTCACTTTCAACTTTTGTTATGGTCTTTATAGTCAAATTGGTGATATTTTTAACTTGAAACTATGGAAATTGTCTTTATAGTGAAATTGGCGAGTTTTTTCTTATGGAACTTTTGTCATGGTTTTATAGTGAAAATTGGGGAGTTTTTTCTTTTGGAACTTTTGTCATGGTTTTATAGTGAAATTGCGGAGTTTTTCAACTCTGAACATTTTTATGAGTTTTTTTAGTGAAATCGATGAGCTTTTTAACATTGAACTTTTATTTTGGTTTTTATAGTGAAATTGTGAAATAGGAGAGTTTTTTAACTTAGATCTTTAATTTTGTTTTTATAGTGAAATTGCTGATTTTTTGACTTGGAAATTTTGTTATGGTTTTCATAGTGAAATTGGTGGGTTTTTTAACCCTGAACTGCTGCTATTGTTTATAGAATGAAATTTGTGAGTTTTTTTCACTTTAAACATTTGTTATGGTCTTTTAAGTTAAATTGGTGACTTTTTTTTTCACTTGGAACTTTTATTAAGGTTTTTACAATTAAATTGGTGAGTTTTTTAACTTGGAACTTTTGTAATGGTCTTTATAGTGAAATTTGTGAGCTTTTTAACTTGAAACTTTGTAAATGGTTTTTATAGTGAAATTGGTGAGTTTTTTTTCAATTGGAACGTTTGTCATGGTTTTTATAGTGAAATTGGGTAGTTTTTCAACTTCGAACTTTTGTTATGAATTTAAGCGTGAAATTGGTGATTTTTTTAAAATCTGAACTCTCGTAATGGTCTTTGTTGAGAAATTGGTGATTTTTTTTACTTGGGTGTTCTGTAATGGTCTTTATAGTGAAATTGGTGAACTTTTTCACTTCAACTTTTGTTATGGTCTTTATAGTCAAATTGGTGATATTTTTAACTTGAAACTATGGAAATTGTCTTTATAGTGAAATTGGCGAGTTTTTTCTTATGGAACTTTTGTCATGGTTTTATAGTGAAATTGGGGAGTTTTTTCTTTTGGAACTTTTGTCATGGTTTTATAGTGAAATTGCGGAGTTTTTTCAACTCTGAACATTTTTATGAGTTTTTTAGTGAAATCGATGAGCTTTTTAACATTGAACTTTTATTTTGGGTTTTTTATAGTGAAATTGTGAAATAGGAGAGTTTTTTAACTTAGATCTTTAATTTTTGTTTTTATAGTGAAATTGCTGATTTTTTGACTTGGAAATTTTGTTATGGTTTTCATAGTGAAATTGGTGGGTTTTTTAACCCTGAACTGCTGCTATTGTTTATAGAATGAAATTTGTGAGTTTTTTTCACTTTAAACATTTGTTATGGTCTTTTAAGTTAAATTGGTGACTTTTTTTTTCACTTGGAACTTTTATTAAGGTTTTTACAATTAAATTGGTGAGTTTTTTAACTTGGAACTTTTGTAATGGTCTTTATAGTGAAATTTGTGAGCTTTTTAACTTGAAACTTTTGTAAATGGTTTTTATAGTGAAATTGGTGAGTTTTTTTTCAATTGGAACGTTTGTCATGGTTTTTATAGTGAAATTGGGTAGTTTTTCAACTTCGAACTTTTGTTATGAATTTAAGCGTGAAATTGGTGATTTTTTAAAATCTGAACTCTCGTAATGGTCTTTGGTTGAGAAATTGGTGATTTTTTTTACTTGGGTGTTCTGTAATGGTTCTTTATAGTGAAATTGGTGAACTTTTTCACTTTCAACTTTTGTTATGGTCTTTATAGTCAAATTGGTGATATTTTTAACTTGAAACTATGGAAATTGTCTTTATAGTGAAATTGGCGAGTTTTTTCTTATGGAACTTTGTGTCATGGTTTTATAGTGAAATTGGGGAGTTTTTCAACTTTAAACATTTTTATGAGTTTTTGAGTGAAATCGATGAGCTTTTTAACATTGAACTTTTATTTTGGTTTTTATAGTGAAATTGTGAAATAGGAGAGTTTTTTAACTTAGATCTTTTATTTTTGTTTTTATAGTGCAATTGTTGTTTTTTTTGACTTGGAAATTTTGTTATGGTTTTTATAGTGAAATTGGTGGGTTTTTTAACTCTGAACTGCTGCTATTGTTTATAGAATGAAATTTGTGAGTTTTTTCACTTTGAACATTTGTTATGGTCTTTTAAGTTAAATTGGTGAATTTTTTTTTCACTTGGAACTTTTATTAAGGTTTTTACAGTTAAATTGGTGAGTTTTTTAACTTGGAACTTTTGTAATGGTCTTTATAGTGAAATTTGTGAGCTTTTTAACTTGAAACTTTTGTAAATGGTCTTTATAGTGAAATTGGTGAGTTTTTTCAATTGGAACGTTTGTCATGGTTTTTTATAGTGAAATTGGGTAGTTTTTCAACTTTGAACTTTGTTATGAATTTAAGCGTGAAATTGGTGATTTTTTTAAAATCTGAACTCTCGTAACGGTCTTTGTTGAGAAATTGGTGATTTTTTTTTACTTGGGTGTTCTGTAATGGTCTTTATAGTGAAATTGGTGAACTTTTTCACTTTCAACTTTTGTTATGGTCTTTATAGTCAAATTGGTGATATTTTTAACTTGAAACTATGGAAATTGTCTTTATAGTGAAATTGGCGAGTTTTTTCTTATGGAACTTTTGTCATGGATTTATAATGAAATTGGGGAGTTTTTTCAACTTTGAACATTTTTATGAGTTTTTGAGTGAAATCGATGAGCTTTTTAACATTGAACTTTTATTTTGGTTTTTATAGTGAAATTGTGAAATAGGCGAGTTTTTTAACTTAGATCTTTAATTTTTGTTTTTATAGTGAAATTGCTGATTTTTTGACTTGGAAATTTTGTTATGGTTTTAATAGTGAAATTGGTGGGTTTTTTTAACTCTGAACTGCCGCTTTTGTTTATAGAATGAAATTTGTGAGTTTTTTCACTTTGAACATTTGTTATGGTCTTTTAAGTTAAATTGGTGACTTTTTTTTCACTTGGAACTTTTATTATTGTTTTTACAGTTAGATTGGTGAGTTTTTTGACTTGGAACTTTTTTAATGGTCTTTATAGTGAAATTGGTGAGCTTTTAAACTTGAAACTTTTGTAAATGGTCTTTATAGTGAAATTGGTGAGTTTTTTTCAATTGGAACGTTTGTCATGGTTTTTATAGTGAAATTGGGTAGTTTTTCAACTTTGAACTTTTGTTATGAATTTAAGCGTGAAATTGGTGATTTTTTTAAAATCTGAACTCTCGTAACGGTCTTTGTTGAGAAATTGGTGATTTTTTTTACTTGGGTGTTCTGTAATGGTCTTTATAGTGAAATTGGTGAACTTTTTCACTTTCAACTTTTGTTATGGTCTTTATAGTCAAATTGGTAATATTTTACTTGAAACTATGGAAATTGTCTTTATAGTGAAATTGGCGAGTTTTTTTCTTATGGAACTTTTGTCATGGTTTTATAGTGAAATTGGGGAGTTTTTCAACTTTGAACATTTTTATGAGTTTTTGAGTGAAATCGATGAGCTTTTTTAACATTGAACTTTTATTTTGGTTTTTATAGTGAAATTGTGAAATAGGCGAGTTTTTTAACTTAGATCTTTAATTTTTGTTTTTATAGTGAAATTGCTGATTTTTTGACTTCGAAATTTTGTTATGGTTTTTATAGTGAAATTGGTGGGTTTTTTTTAACTCTGAACTGCTGCTATTGTTTATAGAATGAAATTGTTTGAGTTTTTTCACTTTGAACTTTTGTTATGGTCTTTTAAGTTAAATTGGTGAATTTTTTTTCACTTGGAACTTTTATATTGTTTTTACAGTTAGATTGGTGAGTTTTTTGACTTGGAACTTTTTTAATGGTCTTTATAGTGAAATTGGTGAGCTTTTTAACTTGAAACTTTTGTAAATGGTCTTTACTGTGAAATTGGTGAGTTTTTTTCACTTGGAACGATTGTCATGGTTTTTAT
>CAWUDS030005431.1:0-53724 GCA_963859935.3 Lathyrus sativus | reverse complement strand
ATGTAGAATGGATTCGTGAGCGAGCTGTGAAATTCCTTATGCCGTATCCAGCGGTTCAGCCATTGCATCCTCCTCCGGTAGAGGAGCCTACCACTGTGGACATTCAGGTTTACAAGCAGCTGATGGCGGAGAAAGAAGAGCTAGCCAGGGCTAAAGAGGCTTTAGAGCAGGAGAATGCCCAGCTTCGGCATGAAAAGATTGAAACAGGATACTTTTCTAAGCAACAGACTGAAACTCTGAAACATCTGAAGACTACGCTATTGGAATTGACTGAAACCAAGAAGCGTCTAGAGTTAGATGTCGACTCAGTTAGTAGTGTGTTGGCCACTAAGAAGCAAGAGCTGGACAGGGCCTACACAAAGCTAGCCAAGTTCAGAGAGCACTGGGATCTCACTATGACCAAGCGCAAGGAGCGAGAAGAAGAGCTGAAGACACAGATTGCTCAGTTAGAAGAACAGGTCAAAGTGAAGAATGAAGAGCTTGAAGAAGAAGCCTGTCGCCGATACGAGGCCGAGCGCAAGTTGACAGATGCCATGAAGAATTTGGAAGATTTCCAGCATAGAGCAGATGCCAAGAGACCCAAACCTGGGGGCGGTGCCAATGATAAGGCTTGGGAAGACTTTGTCAGAGACATCCAGGGGACGGTCAGGAAGAGGGATCGACTGATAGAAGGTTTGATTTATCAACCAGATCATGCAGAGACAAAGAAGATGGTCGAGGACTTCCGCAACCGTACTCGTATTTGATTTCTCTTGTATTCTGTATGTTGAGATCACCACCAGGCATGTTGGCTGGGATCCTCTTTATCATATCAGCTGTATGGAGCATAGTTATGTAACTTCTTGACAAGACTGCTGTTCTATGAGGGTTTTTCCAAATATTGTCTTTGTGGTTTATCTCGCCTTGCTGCCACTGACACTGGAATTGGAGGGAAAATATCTCCAATGCACACATGCACGTTAGCATTTTTGTATTTCTGTTTGCACAAATCATACTGCATAGCATTTCTCTAGCAGGTCAGAGCACTTATCCAGCCTTTGTTTTCACCAGAAAGTGATTCTCGGGGAATTGTTTGAGGCAAGAGTGGAGTGTTGAAGACGACCAAGGGGCTGAAGCAGATTTGAGCAGAATCAAGCAGCATAGTCGGTTACAGGTAATTGGTGGCTATGTCTGAAGGCAATGTCCAGGCTCCTAACACTTTGGCAGGGTTTACTGTGGCGTCCAACCATCAGTATGATTCTATGGAAGGCTTCCCGCAAGCAAACAATCTTACTGCAGCCCAAGTTGTGCAGCCTACGGATGAGAACCGAGATCGACAGGAGCAGTTTCTTGCCCGAAATGAACGCTATCCTCCTGTTAACAATCAATGTGTTGCTTTCCCCGCAATGAATTACCGGAGAGATATTCCAATGACCGGGTTAGTAGATCCAAGA
The DNA here is from genome assembly GCA_963859935.3 of Lathyrus sativus. Classification (NCBI taxonomy): domain Eukaryota; kingdom Viridiplantae; phylum Streptophyta; class Magnoliopsida; order Fabales; family Fabaceae; genus Lathyrus; species Lathyrus sativus. The sequence continues at coordinate 52,291 of CAWUDS030005431.1, read as the reverse complement.
GCTCTTGACGATGGTAGAAGAGTACGAGTGTTGGAAGAGCAAATGAAAGCCTTGGAAGCGAAAGATGCCGTTAACCTGGATGCTGTAGCCATGTGCTTGGTCCCTGACCTCGTGTTGCCATACAAGTTCAAAGTGCCGGAATTTGAAAAATACACGGAGATAGCTGTCCAAAGCTGCATTTGATGATGTTCTGTCGAAGGATGACTTCGTTTGTGCGAAATGACAAATTGATGATCCATTGCTTTCAGTATAGCCTGACTGGGGCATCCCTGAGATGGTATGTGCAATTGGAAAGTAATCAGATTCGATCATGGGTGGATTTAGCCAGAGCTTTCATGAAGCAGTACGATTACAACTTGGATTTGACTCCTAGTCTCGTAGACCTGCAAGAATTGTCTCAAGCGGAGAATGAATCGTTCAGAGCGTATTTGCGAAGATGGAAGGAATTGGCTGCTAGTGTTCGACCACCGCTTCCGGAAAGAGAACTGGTTGACATCTTCCTGGGTACTCTGAAAGGCCATTATTTCGACAAATTGTTCAGTTGCACAAACTTTGTGGGCCTGATGAGGCTGGGAGAGATTGTTGAGAGAGGACTCAGGAGTGGAAAGTTTCGAGGTGTTCCTTACGTCCCAGTTGATAAGATTGAGTCAGTTGTCAGTTCTCAAGAAGAGCGGGAAGGAGATGACGTCGTCTCAGAATCTCTAGCATCTCAGGATCAGTCTTCAGATACTTCAAGTCAACGATCATCCTATCGCCGATCGCGTCAGCATGCTCCACGAAGACCAAGGAAGCCTGAAAGGCAGTTTACTCAGCTACCAGTGTCGTACAGTCAATTGTTGCCAGATCTGGTCAAAAATGGATTGATAGTACCGAAGGAGACTAAGCCGGTGATTCCACCGTATCCTCCAGGTTTTGATGCCAGCGCCCGCTGTGAGTACCATGTTGGGGCACAGGGGCATTCAACGAATGATTGTAAGGTGCTTAGAAGTCAGATTCAGGATCTGTTAGACTCTAGCCGTATTTGCATCACTTCTCAGGGTTTTGTTCAGATTAATGATTTTCCATCTTCCAGTTGTGGGGGTTCGTCAGTTAATATCATGGAAGACTCCACAGGAAGTGTGTGCTCTGAAGATTGTCAATCAGAAAGTTCAGTTGAATATGGGAGAAGTTTCTAGAGGTTTATGCGCCGGATGTCGCATCTGTTTTCTCTGCTTAATCCGTTTAGCTTTTGTGCCCTAGTGTCTGCCGACCACCACCAGGATTGTTGGCTGGGGTCGTTATATTCGTACTCATTGGTGCTTACCTGCTGATTTTGTTGGTTGTACATGTGTGGGAGATGTTCGTCTGTGTGCTTATAGCTTGAGTTTCTCTTTGTCTCGTTATGAATATGTGTTTGCTTTCTGCGCTGCATTATTATTTAGCAGGTATATCAGAACCGTGGGCCTTATTTCCTCATCACCCAGTTTGTTGCAGGAACTCCTTCAGAGATATGGAACAGAATCAGTTTGAATTGATCGAAGTCCGAAGCCAGCTGGGACAGATGATGAGAGACATGCAAGAGATGCGTCTGGAGCAGAAGATTCTCAAGGAGGAGAACAGTCAGCTGAAGACCCAAATGAGCTTGATCATGGAGGTAGTCAAGAATGTGCTTAGAAAAGAAGACGATCAGCTATTTGAAGCCGCAATGAAGAAGCTCGCGCCACCTGTGCATGTGGAACCTGAGCAGCAGCAACAGAAGATACATCCGGCTCAACAGAGGATCCAGGAAGGGAAGCCAAAGAGAATGTTTGAGGCACCACCTATGACCTATGCTGAGCTCTTGCAGATCTTATTGAGGTTTAATCTGGTTGAGAAGAGAACGTTGGCACCACCAACGAGGGCGTTTCCTCAAGGGTACGATGCCAATAAGCAATGTGATTTTCATTCCGGGGCATTCGGACATGACATCGAGGGTTGTCATGCTTTTAAGCACAATGTTCAAGACCTGATTGACTCGCACGATATTGAATTCACGCCGGGCGGCGTAGCTGTGCATATTGCTCCTGTCTCGGTCGATGCTAAGATGACAGATGTTTCTAAAGCTGCAGTGGGTCAGAAGCGTATCCTGGACTCCATGGTGTCAGAATCTCCAGGACCACAACTGTTGCCTATTCCTGGGGCAGATTTAAGAAAGAAAATGGTTAAGCATAAGGAGAGCATTAATCAGTACATTGAAGGTCAAGAAACCGATGTTGCATTTGCTACGAAGGGTGTTCAAGGGTCAACCCGATACCAGCAGCAGCAGCCTCAGCAGGGGGCACAGCAAACTCAACGAAGATTCCAGGGCGGCAAACCGAGAAGAGTGTTTGAGAAGCCTCCCTCAACCTATGCTGATTTGTTGCAGACATTGTTGGGATTGAATCTGGTAGAGAAAAGAACTCTGGCACCAATAACGTGAACTCCCCCGTTTGGTTATGATGCCAGCAAGCATTGTGAGTTTCATTCTGGAGCCCGGGTCACGATATAGAAGGTTGCCACGCTTTTAAGCACAAAGTGCAGGATTTGCTTGATAGTGCAGCAATCAGCTTTGGGCCAAGAGGTCCCCAAATCATCTGAGTGAAGGAGGAAGGGCTCTATAATTTGGCTGGGTCGTTGAAAGCAGATCAGGACAACGTCGAATTGCCTCTAATAAAGATAGCTGGTTCAGCAGCAGGGCAGATATGAAAGCCCGGTTCTCGGAAGCTAGCATATTTTCTTTGTTTTAGCTTGCCATTTCTTTACATTTGTAGTTGCTTTCCTGTTTGAATTTGTAAGCCTGTTTGTAAAACTTGTTGTTTTCATTCAAATTGATGATAATGAAATAAATATGCATGTTTTGATTAAATCCATTTGTGTTCACTAACTGTTTTGCAAATATCCAACGCTTGGTTAAGAAGAATTTGGGGAGGATGACGAAAATGACCGACATCATGCAAATTCCGATTGTATGCTTTTGAAATAAAACCTGTTGATGATGTACAGGCATTGTTTCAAATCCCTAAACACCGGAGATATAAGGAAGATAATCCCTTGTCAACCCCTTTGAGCCTTGTAGTAGGAGTTTCCTTCTGTGAACGAAAAACCCTCAATCTTAACCTGGGGCAGGGTAGGTGTTAGCTAATTTGACCGAGCGTCCAAATTGCAAAAGGAGTGTCCGTTCGAGGATCAATCACACCCCTAGAGGTCGTGCCTAAAAGACCACAATGATTCAGTCAAGAGTGGGACAGCCACATCATTCCCCAAAGAGTCAGACAACCAGTGTCACACGACTTGTTCGAAAAAGAGAAGAATGAAAAAGAATTAAAAGCCTGCTAAGTCAAGAAAACTTCAAAACAAATGACTTAGGCAAAAATGAGGGCATCCCGCTGGACTTAAAAAAAAAATCAAAAGAAACTCAAAAGGAGTTAGTCCAGGCAAAAGTTAGGGGTATGAGGGAAAAAAGATGAAAGGATGACAAAAGAAAAATCCTCAAATCAAATGCGAGTCGTGTGACCTCAAGTGTCAAAGACGAAAAGTGAGTGGCTGTCACTCCAAAATCCAAAAGTTTCTCGAACTATCACTCCTATCTTTCAGCCTCTGAGAGATGAGCGCTAAGGTCGAATTAGCTGAACGTAGGAGGGGAGAACATCAAGGAGAACGGGTGGGTTAAAGCAAACTTTGAGCCTTTATCCTTTCCTTCAAAACCATGAACCTAACCACGTTACAACCTTCAAAGTCCTAATTGAAGCAGGTTGTTTCGAAAGCATACTCCGGTAAAGGTCGTGTCGATTCTGACTCCTAAAAAAGGTTCCTCTTACCACGTTGGTACTAATGTTGATAAATGTTTTGTGCATTATATGCTATAAACTGTTTTTCCTTTTCCCAGTGAACAGATTGGATGTCAAAGCTGTCATATGTGTTGCATTAATACATCTTTTATGCAGAACAACTTGTTTTACTTGCGAGTAAGCGCTGGACAGCAGAAAAGTTTCCTACAGTGGAAAGTATGGTCAAGATAGAATGCAGAACGCCCGAATGTTCCGAGAGCAGGGGCAAGCTTTATTGTGATCCCCAGTCAAGTCAGCTTTTCGAAGTCAGTTATTCTGGGGCAATCAGGTTGAGGTTCTGTGCATGCGTCGTAGTCAGGAAGTACTGCTTTGGATCAGATAATCAGGGGCAAGGTCATTGCAGCCAGAGGCAGACCATCTTAAGCGCGCAAAGGTTTGCGCGAGAAGCAGGGGAGGTGAAGTATCTCTCAGAAGTTCAGAACGCTGAGGCATGTTATATCAGACCATCAGGGCTCAGATTTGCAGATTTCCTTTCGGGGACTATCCCCACAGAGGTCCCGTAGGCTGGGGGCATATCAGAAGCGAAAGGATTGTCGTTCCCCGTACTTACAGGGTCATTTGGAGTTATTCGAGCAGATGCAGACGATTTTCGAGAGCGAGATGAATGCGGGAAGTCGTGTCACTATCCCTTGACTCTTCACTAAAAGGCTGTGTATTCAGGAAGAATATTTTCCAGCGTCAGTTGTACCTGACCCAGTAAGATAGTTTAAGAGCTCAGATCCATGTTTGCGATTACTGTGAAGCCCATCTGTGTTGGCGCATCAATTTCCAGATCCGAGCGTCGTCAGTACGCGGGAAGACTCCCTCCATTTTCTCCAGCAAAGTCCAATTTGTCATTGGCATGGATAAGCTATTCCCAGAGGAGTCTAATCATACTCGGCACATCTGCTATTTAGCAGTGGAATTATGTTCCCCAGCAGGGTATTACTTCGTCGAGATAATTCAGTGATATCCCAGTATCCCCAGCAGAGTTGATTTCACTCTCCCAGCATTTATTTTGCTAGGATAATTCAGTGATATCCAGTTTATCCCCAGCAGGATTGGCCTCGCTTTCAGCATTTATTTTGTTGAAATGGTTCTGTACCCGGCCTTCTCCGGCAGCTCGAGCCTGCACTAGCATATTGCATGCATTATCATATTTGCATCATACTTGCATATCATGGTCAAAATGCGTGGCATTTCCATCCAGGATGGAGCATTACGCCGTGAGAGATTAAAGCATATGCATAAGCATACGAAGCATAAGTCAGGTTTTCTATCAGCCTCATATGGCGCGTGAATTACTCTGTGATTAGTTCAGGGGCATTTATCCAGCAACAGTATTCAGACGATTCAGCGGATTATTTGTATCAGATCTTACGATAGTTGTGCTTTGATCAAGCAGTTATCTAATATCGGCAGGCTTTTCTTCCCGTCAATTCATATTGACGATGTGTTCCTCCAATGAATGGACTTCTCCGACGTCCTGAGTACGAATGTGGTTTTCTTTCCGTCTATCCATAGACGATGTGAAGTTGCGGATGGTCGCAGTGGGGCTTCAAGAAGGGGTTTCCCCCAGGATATGCTTTCCTTCCCGTCTATCAGTAGACGATGTGAAGTTTTGATGGATTTTCAATAGGGTTCAAAATAGAGTTTCTCCAGCAAGTGGCTTTTCTTTCCGTCTATCAGTAGACGATGTGAAGTTTTGGTTACTGTTCAGCGGGTTTCTTATTGCCAGATCATACATATGATGAGGTGTTTCCCCAGCGAGTCTTCTCCGGCTATCTCTGGTTGTTGAGGGGTTTCAAAATGATTTTGGATATTGGTTCTCTTTCTGGTTATTGGATATGATGACGTTTCAAGAGGGACTTTTCTGACCATCAATCCTTATTGATGTCGAGGCTCTTCGAAGAATGTTCAGTTTCGTGATTGTCGATTCTTATTGACGACACGGTTCCTTAAAAGGTGGGTTTTCTTCCCGTCAGTCCATACTGACGATGTGGCCCCTTCAAGGATATTGATCTTTCCATCAATTCCCGTAAACAGAAGAATTCTGAAATTCAAAAGAGAGTGTTGAATGGCGTTATGGTGACTTCCCGTCTATCTTTAGACGATGTGAACATGGAGATAATGGTGTCTTCCCGTCTATTCTTAGACGATGTGAGTACGAAGAATTTCTTTCCGTCTATCCTTAGACGATGTGTGTATGGAGATTAAGATTTTGATCCCGTCTATCCTTAGACGATGTGAATTCAGAGATTATTGCTTCCCGTCTACCCTTAGACGATGTGAATATTGATTTGTTTCATCAATCAGGATGATGCCGTCTATCTTTAGACGATGTGAACATGGAGATAATGGTGTCTTCCCGTCTATTCTTAGACGATGTGAGTACGAAGAATTTCTTTCCGTCTATCCTTAGACGATGTGTGTATGGAGATTAAGATTTTGATCCCGTCTATCCTTAGACGATGTGAATTCAGAGATTATTGCTTCCCGTCTACCCTTAGACGATGTGAATATTGATTTGTTTCATCAATCAGGATGATGCCGTCTATCTTTAGGCGATGTGAGTATGGAGGTTAAGGCTTCTTCCCGTCTATCCTTAGACGATGTGAATATTGATTTGTTTCATCGATCAGGATGGTCCCGTCTATCATTAGACGATGTGAATTCCGAGATTATTTCTTCCCGTCTACCCTTAGACGATGTGAATATGGAGATTATGGTGTCTTTCCGTCTATCCTTAGACGATGTGAGTATGGAGATTAAGAATTTCTTCCCGTCTACCCTTTAGACGATGAGAATATTGATTTGTTTCATCAATCAGGATGATCCCGTCTACCCTTAGACGATGTGCATATGGAGATTACTTCATCCCGTCTATCCTTAGACGATGTGAATTGGGAGATTAATGTTGTTTTTCCGTCTATCATTAGACGAGGTGAGTATTCAATCAGGGTGTCTTCCCGTCTATCTTTGGGCGATGTGAGTATATTTCTTACTGCCTATCAGTAGGCAAGGTGAAAGAACCAGGTATTTTGTTGCAGCCCTCGGGTTTGTTATATGGGGTATCACAAGCAACGGGTATTCAATCAGGAGTTCTTTATCAGATGATTAATCAGTTTGGTGCCGCAATGACTGGACTCGGTTTTCTGGACTTTATTCTCCAAGCAGCTTACAGTATATGCTCGCGGTTGGCAAATTTTCGGGTTTTATTTGTATTCAACCGTCTCGTACCTCTGAATGTTTGAAGGCTGAGCGCTCTTCAAACCCTTCAGGTCCAAGTCGTTTGAATAGGGGCAGCTGTTGCACCCTAAAATTTGACCAACCGATTCTCCTATCTGACTCATGGTTTAATTTCATATTCACAGCTCAGATGTATGATTTTTGTGCACAAGCAGGGGATATCAGAGTTTACAGCTTGATTTTTGTCTATCAGATATGGCAGATTCAGTCCAGATTACCGGGGTTTTATTTTCGGGAAATTGTGCGCTCCTCAGTGATTTTTAGCTTGCACAGTGATTTTGAGGATATTCTGATGCCCGGGGATCTCTGTTCGATTCAATCTGGTCTCGTGCGCTCTTTCGTGGCGGTCATGTGCATTCATCTGCATTTTTAGGGTTTAACAGGCTTTTGTGAATTTTTAACAAGCTTTATAGATTTTTCTGGAATTTAAATAGGGTTTTTGAATATTTTAATAGCTTAATCCTCTTTTTAGAATTTTATAGAATATTTTAAATAGGTTTTAATCATTTGTAGAATTTTTAATAGAATGTAAATAGCTTTTATCATTTTTAGAATATTAGTGAATTTTTCTTAGCATATTAAATAGAATGATAAATTAGGGTTAATAGAAATTAAATAGTTTTTAGATAATATAGAAAATAATATAGTTTTTTTTCTTTATCAATGATAGATTTTAATAGATATTAAAGAATATTAGAATTTTAATAGAGAATTAGTGGATTGATTTAGAGTTAATTAGGTTCTTAATCATTTTTAGATTTAATTAGGATAATATAGGATTAATTGGACATTTAATCACTTTTTAGAGTTTAATTAGGTTAATTGTTTTTTTAGATTTAATTAGGCTTGAATAGAGTAATTAGAGTTTTGATCTTTTTAGACTTGATTAGGACTTAATTTTTGTTTAGAGTTTATTAGTCCATCATTAGATTAATTAGGAAATTAGATATAATTAGGTTTTATTGTTTTTTTATTTTAATTCAGTTTTTTTACATTTTTTTTCATTCAGTTCGTATGGGCCCAGGTGGGGTTCTGTTTGAGGCCCATTCAATTTTTTGTCCAAATAATTTAGCAAAAGATTGTCCAAAAATAGGTCCAATAATCCAGATCTTCCCAGCGTATTCCAGCAAGTGCCAGAAGATTCCAGAACTTCTCAGCGCCATAAATGCCAAGCCACGTGTTGGCTCAGAGGAGGCCCCACGCGTTTCTCAGCAATTACGCCACCACCCACTCAGAGATTCTCCCACGTGTCCCCCAGCTGTCCCACACTTCCTCTCTCTCTGCACATGCGCGCCACTTGTCCTCCCTTCACCTCCTCACCGGAAACTCCCCTGACCGGCATGCAAGTCCGGTGAACCCCCCACCGCCGGCAACCCAACCAACTCCGGCCACCACCTGAACCACCAGAAAACCCAGAATCATCCTATCTTCTTCGTTCTCCCCCTTCCTCCGCCGTCCACCTTCATCAACACTTCACCAGAGAACTCGACCACGTACGCCGGAATCTTCATCGGCGTTGAAGAATTTTCCAGACAGCATTCAAACATTCATCGTCCTGCCCAGATTTCTTCAGAAAGCGTTCAAATCTTCATCGGCCGTTCAAGATCTTCAACAATATCCAGAGACGCGCTCAGATTCACCAGGATCTTCATCAGCTTTCAAGAACCTTCGAGCAATCTCCAGCAACACCTTCAATTTTCCTCCGTTTCCAGATCGTGAGAGCTCAGTTCGTCTTCATCTTCGTCTTCTCCAAAGATCTTCGTCCTCCGAGAGCATTGTCACGCATAATTTCTCAGATAGCCTTCAAGATTTCCAGAATCTCGTCAAGTTCCTCAACAAGCTTCAAGTATCGTTCGTCTTTCCAGGTTCCTAACCTCTTCCTTGCATGTGTGTGTTGTAGATGCAGTTCTTGAGATGTTTAGGTTAGGGTTTCTCGTTTTGGTGAGTTCTGTTAATTGCATGCGTGATAGTGATTAGGGTTTGTTTGTAGAGATTTGATTGAAATGTGTTTGAGGATTCTGAGACGAGTTGCAGAGAAGAGATAGGGTGGAGAGGAGGAAGATGACGAAGCGGCTAGGGTGAGAGTGAACAGTACCAGAGCGTTTGGGAGAAGGGTTAGGTTTTGTTTCCTGAGTATTGGATTAGGGTTTGGCTATTGGGCTTAGGCCCAAACGTATTTTCTGAGCGCTGCCCCATTATTGCTTGTCCCACCCCCCTTAGCGTATGAGAGACAGAGTAATCAGTGTGGGCCTTAGGCCCTATTTGCTTTCAACACCCCCTCATTTGAGCCCAGTAATAATAACAACTGAAAAACTTGCTAGTGCTGCACCCCCTTTACGTTTTTTTTCTGGCTGTTTGAGTTCCAAACCTGGGCCCTGCGCTCCAAATGCTAGTTGCACCCCCACCTGTGAGCCCAATGCTTTAGTAACTCATAAGTGTTGCTGTTTGAACCCCCATTGTGTTTCTTTTATTTTTTCTTTTATATTTTTCTTTGCATATTAAATACTCCATAATAAAATGTAAATAAATGTTTTTTTAATAATTCTTTTTTCTACCATTTCATGAAAATGTTAAGAAAATTAAATAAAAATAAAAATGACATTTTATTTTTGTTTGCTATTTTTTGCATATTTTCCAATTAATTGATTTCTTTTTAATATTTTTAATGCATGCATATCATTAGAAAATTCATAAAAAATGGTAGATTTAGTCAAATAATTCCGTTCTTTTTTCTGTAGACTCGTCATTCAATGTAGAATTTTATAGTACAAAAATATTAGCTCAATCATGCATTTTCATTTTAATTGCATTTTTTCACTGTTATTGATGTTGGATAAACTGGTTTGTGGATATGTCTGTGTTGCTGATTTTAGTTCTTTCATCTGGTGTTGAATTTTGTTCTGATTTTTCAGTATGTTGTCTTAGAGCCATGTAGGTCTCCCAGTAGATTTTTGATAGATTTTTGTAGGGTGTTCTGATAGGATTTGACTGAGCCTGAAGATAGGAGAAGTCTTGATGACTTCTGACTTTGAAGTTCAACTGTGGTTGAACTTCAGAGATAGTCTCTTGAGGTTTGTTGGCCTGTGGGTTCTTCTTGAAGGTGGGAGCTGATGGAAGTCCTGTTGGAGCTTGCAGAGAGGCAATGGATTGAGGCTTAGTCTAGGAGCTTGTTGTCTGTTTGCGAGGTTCGAGATCCTGAAGTTTGAAGGGAGTTTATGGTACTTTCCTGAGGAAGGCACTATGAATGACTTTCATTCTTTCTTCTCACCTCTTTCGTAAGTATCCAATGATGTCGGAGCCGACTTGTGAGTTTAATTTCTCCTGAGGAGGAATGTAAACTGATCACCTGTTGTTGAGCCACATGGGATACGATTCCTAAGTGGAAGCCTCCTAGTACTTTCCTGAGGAAGGTCCTATGGGTCTATTCACTTAGTTCCATTAGTTTATCTAGGATTTCTTAAGTATCCAGTGATGTTGGAGCCGACTTGTGAGTTTAATTTCTCCTGAGGAGGAATGTAAACTGATCACAGTTGTTGAGCCACGTAGGATACGATTCCTAAGTGTCAGCCTCCTAGTACTTTCCTGAGGAAGGTCCTATGAGCCTGCTCACTTAGTTCCCTTAGTGCATATAGGTATTTCTCAAGTATCCCGTGATGCCGGAGCCTTCATGTGGGTTTAATTTCTCCTGAGGAGGAATGTAAACTGATCACAGTTGTCGAGCCGCATAGGATATGACTCCTGAGTAGTAATCTCCTGGTACTTTCCTGAGGAAGATGCCATGAGCTAGTCTGCTTAGCTTCCTTTCTCTGGTAAGCTTGTTCTGAAGCTTGGAGACTGGGATTGTTTCCTCTTGCTTAGGGTTTTGATTAGAATTGTTGTTTAGATCTTTGCTTAGGGTGTTGCATAGAGTTTAGTTTAGAGATAGATTGAGAGTTGTCTCAGGTTTGTTAGGGGCCTTGCCCAGGAATAGCTTTTTTGTTTTATAGGTGGAGGCCCTGCTCAGGGTTAGTCTCTTTGTATTGTTTGACTTGTGTGATGTTATGTTGCATTAGACTTAGGTATTCATCTAGATAGTTCTGAATAGGTGCATCTTAGAAGTAGACTTTGTGTGCATGAGAAGTTGAGGTGGTCCTCCTTCTGCTTGTTTGTTATTGCGTGGCTTTGCTTGTTGGTATTCGGTAGAGCTGAGCTCCCTTGCCTCTGTGGTTTGCGGCCTTCGCGCCTTGTTTGGTTAGTTGTTGCATTCATGCATATTTTCAGTATTCATTTACGTTGCAGTTTCTTGTTTGTAGTTTAGTCCTGTTGCCATGATCCCTTAGGAGCTCTGACTTCTCCGCTGCGGAGTTGTTATGATAGACATTAGGATGGTCAACCAGGTGTGATAGCGGTAGGTAGATTCCCCTGTTTCTCAGCTATAGTTCTAGGGTTTCCCTTTCCTTTCAGTAGGAGCTTTTGAGTAGCTTGATCCGTAGTTAGCTGAACTACAGTTGCTCTGATTCTTCGTTCCAGACGAAGATATGTAGGCATAGGATGCGATATCCTAGCGAGCACACTAACGATTAACTTTAGTTCTCTCGCGGCTGTGCGATCGAGACTTTCCCGCTAACGACTAATTGTTAGCCCTTTCTCTTGCCTGAGCGCATTTGAGACCAGATCATAGTTGTAGGTTCCCGAGCCTTAGAAACCAGTTTGTTTTCTTGCTGCTGTGTGAGAGCCCCTGTTTACCCGTAGTTAGCCGAACTACGTTTGCTCTGATCTTTCATATCAGATGGAAGTACGTAGGCACAGGACGCGATGTCCTGGCGAGCAACCTTTCCCCCGTTTAGGCGTAGGAAGTCGAACTACGTTGACTCTGACTTTCCCATTGCACGAGGGAATACGTAGGCCCAGAACACCGTATGTTCTGTCGAGTCCTGTCCTTTTATTTTCTTTTCAGACCAGCCATTAGCGTAGATAGATAATACACCCTTTTACCTATAAACACCAAGCGTGGATCCCATCGAGTACGATGGACGTGAGGGGTGCTAATACCTTCCCCTTGCGTAACCGACTCCCGAATCCAGGTTTTGGTTGCGATGACCATACCTTTTCCCGTCTTTGCGAGGTTTACTTCGAGCGTTTCCTTTCCCGCTCTGAGGGATAAATAACGCACGGTGGCGACTCTCCTGTCAAGCCGGCGCCGATTTTCGCAGTAGCGACAGCATCGTTGTCGATGGAGAGCAAAGTTGAGCTCGACGTGTTTCCTGTGGTTTGTGAATTTCCTGAAGTGTTTCCGGAAGATGTTGCGGATGTGCCGCCAAAGAGAGAGGTTGAATTTTCTATTGATCTAGTTCCGGGTACTAGACCGATTTCGATGGCCCCGTATCGGATGTCGGCATCGGAGTTGGTGGAATTGAAGAAGCAGTTGAATGATTTGTTGGATAAGAGATTTGTAAGACCAAGTGTTTCTCCTTGGGGTGCGCCGGTATTGTTGGTAAAGAAGAAGGATGGTAGTATGCGATTGTGTATTGATTATCGGCAGTTGAATAAGGTGACAATTAAGAACAAGTATCCGCTTCCAAGAATCGATGATTTGATGGATCAATTAGTTGGAGCCCGTGTTTTTAGTAAGATTGATTTGAGATCCGGTTATCACCAGATTCGGGTTAAGGAAGAAGATATTTCGAAGACGACTTTTAGAACACGATATGGTCACTATGAGTATACGGTGATGCCATTCGGAGTTTCTAATGCGCCGGGTGTTTTCATGGAATATATGAACCGTATCTTCCACGAGCAGTTGGATTGTTTAGTGGTAGTGTTTATCGATGACATTTTGATTTATTCTAAGTCTCGAGAGGAACACGAAGAACATTTAAGGATTGTGTTGTGGATTTTGAAAGAAAAGAAGTTGTACGCAAAGTTGTCTAAGTGTGAGTTTTGGTTATCGAAGGTGAGTTTTCTTGGACATATTATTTCCGGAAATGGTATTAGTGTGGATCCATCCAAGATCGATGCGGTAATACAATGGGAGACTCCAAGATCAGTTACGGAAATTCGAAGCTTTTTGGGCTTGGCCGGTTACTACCGGAGGTTTATCGAAGGATTTTCAAAGTTAGCACTTCCGTTAACGCAGTTGACTTGTAAAGGAAAGGCTTTTATTTGGGATGTTAATTGTGAAGAGAGTTTCATGGAATTAAAGAGAAGGTTAACGACAGCGCCGATTTTGATTTTTCCAAATCCTACGGAACCTTTTGTGGTTTATTGTGACGCTTCCTTGTTAGGATTGGGTGGTGTTTTGATGCAAGATGGGAAGGTCGTGGCGTATGCTTCTAGACAGTTGAGAGTACATGAAAAGAATTATCCTACTCATGATTTGGAGTTAGCGGCCGTAGTGTTCGTTTTGAAAATTTGGAGGCACTATCTTTATGGTGCAAGATTTGAAGTTTTTAGCGATCACAAGAGTTTGAAGTATTTGTTTGATCAAAAAGAATTGAATATGAGGCAAAGGAGATGGCTAGAACTTTTGAAGGACTATGATTTTGGTTTAAATTATCATCCGGGTAAGGCGAATGTGGTAGCCGATGCCTTAAGTCGGAAGTCGTTGCACGTGTCTACTTTGATGGTTAGAGAGTGGGAACTCTTGGAGAACTTTAGAGATTTGAGTTTGGTTTGTGAGTTAACGCCGAGTAGTGTGAAGCTGGGTATGTTGCATGTCACGAATGATTTCCTTGCTACGGTGTGTGAAAAGTGTTGCACCCTAAAATTTGCCCAACCTTGTTCACTTGGTTTATGTTTCATTATCATTAGCATTTGCATATAGAGTCATGTACATAGACTAATCATTTGCATAGCATAAACATAGCAAGTCATTCAACAGGGGACCAATCATTATTTTCATCTCTAGAGGCCTATCAAGAGGTTATTATCCCAATTCCACCTCATTCAAGTCATCAGGAAAGAATTTGAAAGTCAAGAGTTCAGCAGATCAAGCCTTGAGTCCATCTCCTAGCTGAGGATATCTGAGGACCAACAAGAGGGTTGTGAGCTGTAAATTGAAGGCCTGGAGAGTACCTAAGCATTATGAGAGGCTTATAAAGTCAGTTGGAGAAGGAGACAAGTCATTGATGAGAGCACAAGAGCTACAGTTGAAGACAGTCAACTAGGGTTTCATCTGGGTCAACCCTAGGTCAACCCTAGGTCAATTGACTGACTTAAAAGGGCATTCAAGGCTATTGGAGAGGTGTGGGGTTCATCATTGGACATATAAAGAAGGATATGGAGATATGACAAGGAGAATTCAAGAGAAATCAAGGAGAAGAGGAGTTACTAAATTAGGGTTTCTCTGTAAAATCCCCTAGTTTAGGTCAAATTTCCAAGCAAGATAAGTCAAAATGCTAACTTCAAATGGCTTCTTGGCCAACATGAAACTTGTAGAGGATCTCAATACCTTTAATTTGAGTGGTGGAAGACATCAAGGAGATTTATAGAACTCAAGTTATGGTCCTTGCAAGTTACAGGTCATCTGAGGTGTCTGAATTTTTGTCTGTGAAAGTGACTTGACTTCCAAGCAATTTTTACCCCTCAATGAGATTTCAAATGAATTCTTGGTCAACATAAGAATTGTTCCTCATTGTCTTAGCTTTCTAGAATGGTATGGCATGCCTTCATATGATGTGGAGAACTCAACTTATGGTCTTGACAAGCAAAGGGTATTTTGGGCATTTGTGAATTACAGGTCATTTTAACCTATGTCCAAAACTCATACAAGGAGGCCTCAAATGGAAAAACTTACAACATCAAACTTGCTCCAAATGGGATTTTAAGTCTAGAAAGAAGGTCACAAGTTATTGGAGAAGCTCATAGCATGGAGTTGCATAATTGGTCAAAATATGAATTAAAATGGCTTATAAAGTGAATAAATTCAAGATGGAAAATGGTTTGGGAGATTTACAAGTCCAAATGGAGACTTCCAATATATGATTTTGAATGGAAAAACAATTCTAAGAACATTGGTTCAAACACTTTTTTGAGTTTAGAAGAAAAAAAAGAAGTTATCTTTGGTTACTTGTAATTGAAGAAACATAACCAAAATGGATCAAAGTTGGAAAGCAAGGGAATGTGCAAGATGGATCTAGAATGTACCATTGGGGTCTATATATTCATGAAATGAGAATTTGGCAAGGGTTGGCTTCATTTGCACCAAGATTTTCACAAATTCCCTCATTCTTTCTCTTTGAAGTTTCATTCCAATCTCACAAATTCTTCACAAAATCATCATCCACATCAATTCAATCTTGCTCCATCATCATCCTAGATCAGAATTGAAGCAAAATTTTGGTGATTATCATCCATTTTCGAGTACCTTTTTCAAGAACATCAAAGTTGAAGTTTTCATTGGACAGCATAATTCAAGCAAGGAAGCTCCAAAATATTGCATACAGAATTGATTACTGAGTTTGTGGATCAAGATTCAAGCCTTGGAAGCCTCAGATCCTCAATCTCCATAGCTGTTTTCAAGCTTTCACACCAGGTATGTTTTCATTCGATTTGCTTGATTCAGTTAGTTAGGCATGATATTATTAGTTTAGATGCAATCTAGGTGGTTAGGAGAATAGTTAGGATGAATTTGGAATGATTTGGTGATGGTTGTTAACAGGTGCAACAAACTGTTAGGATCAATATCTCTTAGGTTAGTGCATCATAACCTTAGCTTTATAGCGCAGATTAATAACCATTAGGCATAGATTAGTTTAGGTTAAGTTTGATTGAGAATTGTGATGTTGCATATCAGTGTCCTTCCATGGTGATCAGAGATTGATGCTATCGGATTGAGGGATTTATTGAGTTTCAGATTGAATTGAGATCATAGGATTGTAGAGGGAGAGGTTTAGAATAATTTTCGTGTTTATAGCATGTGGATTCGTGGCCTGGAGATGGAGAATAGAGAGGTGTAAGTCTGGTTCGTGCATGAGCTCTCATGGAGGTGAAACCCTAGGTTTCAGATTCATTGGAGAAGAGATAATCGTGGCCTTCCATTTTGAGTAGGACCTTTGACTTGGAGCGCGATCCAATGGCTATTATTCAATTCAGAATTGGAGGGAAGCTGTGAGGCCAAAACGCGCCGTTTCATTAATTGAAACGGGCGGGCCTGAGTTGTGATGCTATCCCCACCCCCAGGTTGTGAGCCCAAACCATATTCAACGTGTTTTTGTTGTTATTTTCACCCCCCTGACATTTCCTTCTATTTCTTTTATTTCTGAATGAAGCTGGGCCTTAACCAGAATGCTAAGCGCACCCCTCATTGTTGGCCCATCCTCTGATTATAACTGCGCGTGGTTTCTTTTAACACCCCTCCCTCATTTTAATTCATTTAAATTTTTAATTCCATTTTAATTTTTCATCAACTTCAAAAATTCATAATAAATTCATAAAAAATGCATTTCACTTCATTCTTTTTACAATATTTTCTTTAGGATGTCTAGAATATTATAGAAAAATAAAATTTCATTTTCATTTTTATTTCATATTTTTTCCATATTTTCTAAATAAATGTCATATTAAATAGTTCATTTCATGCATCATTTTAATAATTTTTGTTCTATTGCATGCCTTAATATTTTTTGGTCATTCTTTTTATATTGTTTAGATGAGATATTCAACTTGTAGAAATATTTTAGTTCCCATTTTTAGGAGTTAATTTTAGGTGATTAAAATAGGTTTGAACATCATGAACAGAACTAGGGTTTTAGGTGACAACTTAAGAAGTTTGATTTCATTTCCCTTAGGACTTAGGGTTTGAATAGATTAGTTATGGGACTATAGGGGTTATGGGTAGTCACTAGATCCCTTAGAGAAAAGTTAGGATTCCCCTACTGCTATCATTACTGTCTGTATATCTGATTGACTGGTGTGGTGTGCCCTCTGGGGATTATTGCTAGCTTGTTTGGGTATTGGGTTTGTCTGGGGCCCTGGGGAAGCTGAAGACTTGAGGAGATGAAGACTATTGGAGATCCAGAGATTGAAGATCAACTGACAGAGTTGGAGAGGAGGTTCTTGCTAGCAGCTGCTGAGGAGACTAGGGTTTAGGAGCTAGGCAGAGCTCTAGGTTAGAAAGCTTGTTTCTCAAACATGGAATGCCTTGTCTGCATCCATCCTTTCTCTGTGATTCAAAGTCTCTTTCAAATATCCACCTCCTTCCTTTGGAAGGATCAGTGAATATATTTGAAAGATAGAACTTTTGAGAGGAAACTTTCTGCTTAATGTTAACAGTTGATGAACCACCATTGGTAGGCAATTAACTGTCTAACATTCATTCACTTCATTCTTGTGACTGATTCCTCATTCTGGAGGTTTGAGCTTGAAGAAAAGCCATTGCTTATAGAAGACTGATGATCAAAGCCCTTGCCTGAAGGCCATGAAGATAGAGATTGATGCTTGTTGAAGCCTGTAGCTGATTGGAGATTACTTGAAGCCAGATGTTGATTCAGAGCTGCTGAAGCTGTTTATTTTGTTGCTGTTTTTCATTTCTGATGTATTGATTGATTTTCTGAACTGTATTGTTTGCTGTTTACCCTGCTGGGTTGAAAGTGAAGCCTGTTCACTTTTGCCTATTGTTTTCTAGGTTCGAGGTTGAGTGGGACTCCCTTGCCTCGCTTGTACTGTTGCATCCATGCATTTTACCGCTTTATTATATCTGATATTGTTTCTGTTTCTGCCTATCCCGTAGGATCTCTGTTTCTCTCTGTGCAAGAGAGGAGCATGATAGACACTAGGTTTTAACCCATGCATGATAACATTAGGTTAGTTTGTTTCCCTTTGCAACCGTAGGTTAGAGTTCTGTCTCATTCTTTCTCAAAACAAGCAGAAAAACACATAAAGATTTCAAACACAATAAAAGACACTTCTTTCGTAAAAGAATGTGAACTCATCAAAACGTCATTTTTGTCCGCCGGGACTGTTAATCAAGAAAACCTTTTTCAGAAGGAATAAAATCAATCAAGACAAGCTTGTGTCGTACGTGGCCCGAACTACGTTTGCTCTGATCTTTCATGCCGTGTGAAAGTACGTAGGCATAGGATGCGATATCCTAGCGAGCAACCTTCCCCTCCTTTCCCGTAGGTAGGCGAACTACGTTGACTCTGATTTCTCGTTCCAGACGGGAATACGTAGGCATAAAGTGCGATACTTTGCCGAGTCATTTTATTTTCTTTTTAACCCTTGACCTATAGTTTAGATAGAATAACAATCCATACCCGAAAACAAGCGTGGATCCCGTCGAGTACGACGGACGTGAGGGGGTGCTAATACCTTCCCCTTGCGTAACCGACTCCCGAATCCAGGTTTTGGTTGCGACTACCATACCTTTCCCGTCTTTGCGAGGTTTACTCTGAGCGTTCCCTTTCCCTCCCGTGGGATGAATAACGCACGGTGGCGACTCTTCTGTTCAGCCGGCGCCGATTTTCGCAGTAGCGACAGCTGGCGACTCTGCTGGGGATGGGATGTCCCCTGGCTGCTAAGAACTGCGATGGTCCTTATGCATTTGGGATCCAACGTCCCTTTGAGCGAGTCCATCCTAGCGCTTGTTTTCCCGTCGAGGATTTTGTATGGAGTTATTGTATATTTCTAGCCTTGTGTTTTCAGCTTTGTATATTGATTATTATTGCTGTATTTGGGGTGTGACGGGTGTTCTGATATTGAGAGATAAGCCGGACCTGGGCTTGAGTGCACCTAGAATTAGCGTAGAAAGTAGTGGGCGCGTGCCGGCTTTGCTTGCATTAGTGTCTCATGAAATCTACACTCGGACGAGGTTCTTCTGGTTGGCTTCTTTTTCTACCCTTTGGGTCGAAGGGGTTGTTGGTCAGCTGAATTGTCGACTCCGGGAACCGATCATTTGGAAGTTGGCTGAGTGAGGCCTCTTCAGGATTTGATGATGCCACTCCTTCTGGGAATCGTATCATCAACCCTGAAAGTCTGTGACGCCGACGACCGCATAGGATGCCGTACCTTGTGCCAGTTATAGGGCCACCCACCTGTGAGGGGATTCAGGGTTATGCAGGTAACCAGACCTTCAGATACCGGTTATTTCTTGATCAGAGATCCTGGTTATTTATGGAGAGTTATGAGGTCTGTCAGAGACCATTTGGAGATGTGTTATGAGGTCTGTCAGAGACCATTTGGAGGTGTGTTCTGGGGTCTGTCAGAGACCAATTATAGATGTGATTTGAGGTCTATCAGAGACCAGTTGGAGTTATGGTTTGAGGTCTGTCAGAGACCAGTATTAGAGCCTTGTATTAGGTCTATCTGAGACCAGGGTTTGATGACTTCTGGATGGTCTATCTGAGACCTTTCTTGATTGGGTTTAGGCTATTCAGCTGCAGCTTTGGTCCCTGTTGCATGATACTTGCATTGCATTGCCTGCATATCCATTATCATTTGCATTTCACTAACGTGTGTCTGTGCTGCAGGTGCGTTTGCATTTCCCTAGTTCTAGTGCCCGGACTTCTGAGTATTGACTATGGCTGGTTTGAGGAAAACAGTTGCGTACAAGCTGCCTTCACCTGATATTACTTCTTTGCTTGGTCTGATATCTCTCGCTGATGAGGAGGTTAGGAGAAGCTTCAGAATGAGTTATGGGAGATTACTGAGATTAGTCTGCAAGCCCACTGCTGATGAGATGAACGGGCTATACACCTTGATGCAGTTCTATGACCCCGCATTGAGATGCTGTACTTTTGCTGACTTCATTCTAGGACCTACCATTGAGGAGTATGTGGAGTTTACTGAGCTTCCCGTGCAGAACAAGGTTCCCTTTATCCACTCTGCTGCTGAGCCCAAGCTGGAGGACTTAGCCAAAGCCTTGCATATGAACGCTGCAGAACTGTTATTGACTTCTTGGCTTGGGGTTTCAGGTTTCTCTCTTGATTTCTTAGTTGTCAAAGCTCGAGAGTACGCCAAGAACGGTTGTTGGGTGGTTTTCAATGCTATTTTGGCTTTATGCATCTATGGAATTGTGCTGTTTCCTAACTTGCCCAACTTTGTGGATTTGGATGCTTTCTATCTGTTTGCTGCAGGCAACCCAGTGCCAACTTTGATTGGAGACTTCTATCATTCATTGCACTATAAGAATGAGAACCGGAGAGGGAAAGCTGTTTACTGTTGTACTCCTCTGTTGAATATGTGGTTCAAGAGTCACCTTCCCACGAAGGGACCATTTGTAGACAGTGCAACCTCAGCCAGTTGGTCAGAGCGCCTGATGAGGCTATCTTCCGAAGATGTTGTGTGGTTTGATCGAGACCTGTTGGGATCTGAGATCATATTTAGCTGTTCTGGGTACCCTAATGTGCCGCTGATAGGAAGAAAAGGGTGTATCAATTACAACCCTTCTCTATTCATTCGCCAGTTTGGATATGCGCTGAAGAATCCACCTCAGGAGGAAGAAGTACAGGAATCTCTGTACTTCACAGGAGACGTGAAGGGGGAGTTACTGGCCAAGTTGCAACATGCCTGGACGCGTATTAACCGCAAAGGGAAGCCGCTGTTAGGAAAGAATGACTGTCAGGCCTATGAACCTTATAGAGTTTGGATTCAGGAGAGGGCTAGTCAGTTGAGGATGCCATTCCCAGATGTACCAATTCTTGTTCCCGTTCCGGTAGCAGAGCCGAATACTGTTTCTAGAGAAGTCTATGAACAAGTTGTGAAGGAGAAAGAAGCCTTAATGAAGATTAATGAAGGGTTAGAGCAAGAGTTAGCCCAGGCACGCAGTGAGAAAAACAAGGCCGTATATGCTTTCCAACAACAGATCGAGCTGGTAAACAGATTAGGAGCTGAATTGACCGAGGAAAAGAAGAAGCACGAACGTCTGGGGCAAGAGTTCAAAAGTTCCCATGACATGCTGGAAGCCAAAAAGAAGGCGCTCGACGCAGCACACCGAGAGATATCTTCTTGCAATAAGACTTGGAATGCTACTCTCTCCAACAACAAGAAGAGGGAAGATAAGCTGAAGCAGCAAATCTCCGACCTCGAAGAGAATTTGAAGTCTAGCATCAAGAAGTGTGAGGAAGAAGTGATGAACCGGTATAGTGTCCAGCATGCACTGAACACGGCAATCAAATCCAGAGATGAAGCAGTGTCCCAGAAGCGAAAGTTAGAAGATTGCTTCGGAGAAGCGACCTGGGAAGAAACTGCTGAAGACGTACGCCGTGTCCTTAAGAGGAGAAACCAGCTTGTTGAAGGGTTGCTTGATCGACCAAGTCATCCGGAAACCAAGAAGTTGATAGAGGAGTACCAGACTTTTGGGAGGATTTGATCATTTCATGTAGTATATTATATGCTTTATTTGCATAGTGCTGACCATCACCAGGATTGTTGGTTGAGGTCATGCCTTCTTTGTACTCTCAGTGATGTTGTACCTTGGGCTTATTGATTTTCTCAGCAATATATGAGGTTTTCTATGATTCAGCTCCGATATTCCTATTGTCAGCACTGTCATTGCACCGGCACCTTCGCACTAGAACTGGGGGAATGAACTTCCCTAATGCACAGGCACATTGCATTGCATTCATCTTCATATTGCATAACAGGTAATCTTTGAATGGTGTCTTATCTCCTGCTCTGTGCCAGGTACTTAACAGGATTCCAGATCAACATCCGCACCGCTATTCTACACGCTCTAACTGTCGGAAAGTCATGGACCAGATTCAGAACGAGATGCAGGATGTGCGCGAGAAGCTCGCCCTCTTCATGCAGACCATGGAAGCTATAGCAAAAGGGCAAGAGAACTTGCAGGCCATGGTCCAGCCTCTGTTGGCTCGCAACGCTGGTCATGGTAATGACGATCATCAGTCTGTCCGGGTTGATACTGCTCATGGAGACGGCACTCCCACGCCAGTGGCTCCGCCCGTGGTCAATATACCTGCCGCTAATGTCAACAACGCTACCGCTGCTGTGAATGGTAACGTCGGAGTTGGAAATGATGCTGCTGTCCATAATGCTGGGCTGGGTGATGTCAATTTGGGAGATAATCTCGGAGGCAATGGCTTTGTCAATACTGGGTTCGGATTCAACGATCAGGGATTCGACAACACTGGCAAGTATGGCTTTAATGCTCAAGGCTTTGGGCAAGATGGTTATGGTATGGTCAATCGGGGTTACGGAGGCTTTGGAAACGGAAATGGTACTGGATTTATGGGTTTTGGTCCTGCTGGAGGTGTTCAAGGGTACGGCAACAGAGGCCGTGGTCCGGGGATGAATCAGATCAGAGCTGGACGTAATAATGCGTACGATGGGTACGGGGCTGGAAACGGTATGTGGCAAGAGGATCAGCAGGAAGACGCCTTTTCCGGAGGAGGTTTTGAAGGGCCGATGGATGATTCCCAAAAGATTAGAATGCTGGAAGAGCAAATGAAGGGAGTCCTAAATCAGAGTGCTGTAGGATTGGACATGGCAACCATGGGCTTGGTACCTGGCTTGAGGGTGCCAATTAAATTCAAGGCGCCTGCGTTCGATAAATATAAAGGAGACACATGTCCGAAAGTGCATGTACGAGCTTATTACAGAAAAATGTCTGCATACTCCACTGATGAAAGAATGCTAATGCATTTCTTTCAGGATAGTCTGTCGGGCCCTTCCCTAGAGTGGTACATGGGGTTGGAGCCAACTGATATCAAGACATGGAAGCAATTAGCGGAGGCATTCGTAGCCCATTACAAGTATAACAGCGACCTGGCACCCAATCGGGTCCAGTTGGCCGGGCTTTCGCAGAAGAAGGGGGAGAGTTTTAAAGAATACGCGCAAAGGTGGCGCGATATGGCTGCCAGGGTCCGTCCTCCTGTGGAAGATAAAGAAATGAATGATATGTTTGTTGGCACATTCACCGGACTGTTTCATGATATGCTGTTTCATACGTCTCTGGCCAGTTTTTCAGACCTGATTCTGATGGGGGAAAAGATTGAGCGGAACATTAAGCAAGGAAAGTTCCAAGTCGACGAATCAACTGCATCTGGCAGTAATAAGAAAGCTTATGGTGGGCGCCGTCAGGGCGAGGCGAGCGCGGTATTTGGAGGCCGAGGCCGAGGCCGAGGCAGGGGAAGAAATCAATATCGTCAGCCGCAGCAGGTGTCGAGTGTCACTATTCCTTATCAGCAGCAACCAATGCCACAGCAGCAGCAGCCTCAGCAGGGGGCACAGCAAGCTCAGCGAAGATTCCAGGGTAATAAGCCGAGAAGGGTGTTTGAGAAGCCTCCCTCTAACTATGCTGATTTGTTGCAGACATTGTTGGGATTGAATCTGGTAGAGAAAAGAACTTTGGCGCCGATAACGGGAGCTCCCCCGTTCGGCTACGACGCAAACAGGCACTGTGAGTTTCATTCTGGGGCCCCGGGCCACGATATAGAAGGTTGTCATGCTTTTAAGCACGTTGTGCAGGATCTCTTGGACAACAAGTCTATCAACTTCGGAACGGCAGTTCCGAATATAGTCCAGAAACCTATGCCCAATCATGGGGCGAACGCCGTGCTGACGGAGGAAGGGTTGAATCTGATTATGGATGTTGAGGATTTAAAGACGCCGCTGAGCGAGGTAAAGAGCCGACTGTTACAGGGGGGTGTTTACCCGGGTTGTAATGAGTACTGCTTAGATTGTTGGGCCCTATCTGGGGGGTGCGAGGATCTGAAGAAGGGCATTCAGGCCTTAATTGATGAAGGTATATTGCAGTTTGATCAAGCAGCAACTGATGAGCCTGCAGGGGCAGTAGTGGATAATCGGAGTGATGTGGCCACGGTAACGATTCCGCGGAAGACGATCACCATTGCAGCACCAGCTCAGCGCCCACCGATTACCATAACTAAAGCCGGGCCAATCCCGTATGAGAACACGAAAGCAGTCCCATGGTCATATGGGCTGGAAGTATATTGTGACGGGATAAAGATTGATGTTAACAAGCAGTCAGCGGAGATTGTGGATAATGTTGTTGGCTCAGGAGGCATGACGAGGAGTGGCAGGATCTTTACATCTCCTGAAGTGGAAGCCGAAAGGCAAGCGAAAGGAAAAGGGAAAGCGGTTGAGAATGTTCCGGTACAAGCAAATGAAAAAGAAGCAGCATCTAAGGAGGTAGAAGAATTCATGCGCTTGATTCGGAAAAGTGATTATAAAATTGTAGAGCATCTGCAGCAGACACCGTCCAAAATATCTATCTTGTCATTGTTGCTGTGTTCGGAAGCTCACAGAAACGCTTTGCTGAAAGTCCTGGACACTTCTTTTGTACCCCAGGACGTCTCCGTAAATCAGCTAGAAGGAGTATTGGCACATGTGAATGCAGGCCACAGTCTGGGCTTTACTGATTTTGACTTGACTCCGAAAGGGAGAGATCATAATATGGCATTACATGTATCTGTGGAGTGTAGGGGATCAACAATGTCGCACGTATTGGTTGACACCGGATCGTCTTTGAATGTGCTGCCTAAGAAGGCAATGATGAAGCTGGATGTACGAGGGATTTTGTGTACACCCAGTGATTTGGTAGTCAGAGCGTTTGACGGCACGCGGAGGACAGTCTTCGGATCGATTACTTTGCCTCTGCAAGTGGGGCCGGAAGTGTTTGCAACGGAGTTTTATATCATGGATATACAGCCTGCGTACAGCTGCTTGCTGGGAAGACCTTGGATTCATGGGGCAGGGGCAGTCACATCTACCCTGCATCAGAAGTTAAAGTACATGGTCGGAGACAGCGTAGTCACCGTGTGCGGAGAAGAAGACATCCTGGTCAGCCATCTATCTTCGTTTAAATATGTGGAAGTCGACGGGGAGATCCACGAGACACCATGCCAGGCGTTCGAAGGTTTGCGCATCAAGGACAAAGGTCCCGGGCCGAGCAAAGTGCCGGAAATAGCCGTCTCATCGTATAAGGAAGCTCAAGCGCTAGTGGAAGCAGGAGAAGCCAAAGGCTGGGGCAAAGTGCTGGACATTCCTGTGAAAATGGACCGGTTCGGACTGGGGTACCGACCGTCGTCATCAACTCCTTCCGTGGGGGCCCCTCGTTTCAGAAAGTCAATTACCATCTCTGCCAGTGGAGTATGCCATGAATCTGTCAATGCTGCTTCAGAGTCCGATGAAGGGGACAGCGACTGTGATATGGATGCCTGGATTCAGCCAAGCACGCCAGGACAAGGACTGTGCAACTGGTCCATTCAGGAGCTTGTTCCTGTGACTTTTAAACAGTAATGCTTTGCTTTATTAATTGTTGAATAATCTGATGTCTTGCCCGGGGCATCAGGATTTGCTTAGGGTTGTGTTGTTATAAACATTGCGCGTTAATCATTAAATAAGTGGCGTTTTTTCATGTGCAAATACCGTAATCCCTGTCTTTCTTGTTTTATGTTTTTCAATAAAATGGCAATGTGGTTATTCGCTTTATACGCATTTTGAAGCACTTAACCATTCCTTTTGCAGGATAACATTTTCAGATGACATCCTTGAACCACCTATGACTCGTCCCGACTTCGAGCACCCGGTATTCCAGACCGAAGAAGAGGTTGTCGAAGATAGTGACGTTCCTGAAGAACTGTCTTGGTTAGTGAAGCAAGAGGAAAGAGCCATTCTGCCTCACGACGAGGTTATCGAAATTATCAACTTGGGGTCGGAAGGGGTTGAGAAGAATATTCGTATCGGAGCCGCACTGCAGGGTGATATCAAGCGAAAACTGGTTGAAATGCTCCGAGAGTATAATGATGTATTCGCTTGGTCGTATCAAGATATGCCAGGGCTCGATACTGACATGGTTGTGCATCGCCTGCCACTGAAAGAAGACTGCCCGCCTGTCAAACAAAAGCTTCGCAGAACTCGACCAGATATGGCAATGAAGATCAAAGAGGAGGTTCAGAAACAGTGGGACGCTGGTTTCCTGGCTGTGACGAAGTATCCCTCATGGGTTGCTAACATCGTACCAGTGCCGAAGAAAGATGGCAAGGTTCGAATGTGCGTGGATTATAGAGATTTGAATAAAGCAAGCCCAAAAGACGATTTTCCACTTCCTCACATTGACGTGTTAGTCGATAATACCGCTCAGTATTCTGTATTCTCCTTCATGGATGGCTTTTCAGGCTACAATCAAATTAAAATGGCGCCAGAGGATATGGAGAAGACTACTTTCATAACGCCGTGGGGAACATTTTGCTACAAAGTGATGCCCTTTGGTTGAAAAATGCTGGGGCAACATATCAGCGTGCAATGACGACTCTTTTTCATGACATGATGCATAAAGAGATCGAAGTTTATGTTGACGATATGATTGCCAAATCCCAGACGGAGGAAGAGCATCTGGTGAATCTGTTGAAGTTGTTTAAAAGGCTTAGGAAGTTCAGGCTGAGGCTGAACCCTAATAAATGCACCTTCGGGGTGAGATCGGGTAAACTGCTGGGGTTTATCGTAAGCGAAAGAGGAATAGAGGTCGATCCTGCTAAAATAAAAGCGATTCAAGAAATGCCGACGCCTAAAACAGAGAAAGAGGTGCGCGGGTTTTTAGGGAGGTTGAACTACATTGCCCGGTTCATATCTCACCTAACGGCCACGTGTGAACCATTATTCAAGCTCTTGAAGAAAGATCAAGCTGTAACATGGAACGATAATTGTCAAAAGGCGTTCGACAAAATAAAGAAGTATCTGCAGGAGCCTCCTATTTTGATACCCCCGGTGGCAGGGAGACCCTTGATAATGTATTTGACGGTTCTTGAGGGAAGCATGGGTTGTGTTCTCGGTCAACACGACGAGACAGGGAGAAAAG
This sequence comes from Lathyrus sativus, assembly GCA_963859935.3. Taxonomy (NCBI): domain Eukaryota; kingdom Viridiplantae; phylum Streptophyta; class Magnoliopsida; order Fabales; family Fabaceae; genus Lathyrus; species Lathyrus sativus. Next base: position 25,462 of record CAWUDS030005431.1, on the reverse strand, counting down.
AGCATGCGATCTATTATCTGAGTAAGAAATTTACAGACTGTGAATCTCGGTACTCAATGTTGGAGAAAACTTGTTGCGCGCTAGCCTGGGCCACCAAGCGTTTGAGGCAGTACATGCTGAATCATACAACCATGCTCATCTCGAAGATGGATCCAATCAAATATATATTCGAAAAGCAGGCGTTGTCAGGTAGAATTGCCCGTTGGCAGATGGTCTTGACTGAATATATGATATTCAATACGTCTCGCAAAAGGCTATAAAGGGGAGTGTGCTGTCTGAGTATCTGGCGGAGCAGCCTATTGAAGAGTACCAATCGATGAGATTTGATTTTCCTGACGAGGATATCATGTACCTCAAGATGAAAGATTGTGAAGAGCCGTTACCAGACGAAGGGCCGGAGCCGGGCTCCAAATGGCAGATGATATTTGACGGAGCTGTGAATGCTTACGGTAGCGGAATAGGGGCAATTATCACTACGCCACACGGGTCGCACATCCGTTTACTGCCCGATTGACCTTTGCCGTTACCAACAATGAGGCCGAATACGAAGCGTGTATAATGGGGCTTGAAGAAGCCATTGATTTGCGAATCAAACATCTAGACGTATACGGAGACTCAGCTCTGGTGGTGAATCAGATCAAAGGGGAATGGGAGACACGTCAGCCCAATTTGATACATTATATGAATTATGCAAGGAGATTGTTGCCTTTCTTCGACAAAGTTGAATTGCATCACGTGCCGCGGGCAGAAAATCAAATGGCTGACGCCCTTGCCACTTTGTCTTCCATGTACAAGGTCAATTTCTGGAACGAAGCTCCCCAAATTACTATCTCTCGGTTGGACAGGCCAGCTTATGTATTCGCTATTGATGAAGCATCCGATGACAAACCGTGGTATTTCGATATCCTTAATTTCCTGAAGAATAAAGAGTATCCGGCTGGGGCATCCAGTCAAGATCAGAAGACTCTCAGGAGATTAGCGGGCAATTTCTATTTGAATCCGGATGGCGTCTTATACAGAAGAAACCACGATTTGGTGCTGTTGCGTTGTGTAGACGGAAAAGAGGCAAAGCTTCTCATGGAGGAAATTCACGAAGGTGCTTTTGGTACGCATGCTGGTGGGCATGCTATGACGAGAAAACTGCTGCGGGCAGGTTATTTTTGGCTGACGATGGAAACTGATTGTTTCAAGTTCGCGAGGAAGTGCCACAAGTGCCAAATATACGCTGACAAGATACACGTGCCTCCGAATCCTCTAAATGTGATGTCGTCTCCATGGCCATTTTCGATGTGGGGAATCGATATGATTGGAAAGATCGAGCCGACGGCTTCTAACGGGCATCGTTTCATCTTAGTAGCAATCGATTATTTCACCAAGTGGGTGGAAGCGGCGTCTTACGCAAATGTAACGAAGCAAGTGGTGGCTAGATTCATTAAGAGAGATATCATTTGCCGATATGGGATCCCCGAGCGGATAATCACGGATAATGGTTCAAATCTGAACAACAAAATGATGAAGGAGCTCTGTCAGCATTTCAAGATCGAACATCACAACTCCTCCCCTTACCGACCCAAGATGAATGGCGCTGTTGAAGCGGCCAATAAAAATATCAAGAAAATTGTTCAGAAAATGGTGGTGACCTATAAGGATTGGCATGAGATGCTACCTTTCGCTTTGCACGGTTATCGTACGACGGTACGCACATCAACCGGGGCAACTCCGTTCTCGTTGGTATACGGAATGGAAGCGGTATTACCATTGGAGGTTGAGATCCCTTCTCTGAGGGTATTGCGAGACGTTCAGCTGGACGAGGCAGAATGGGTAACGAATAGATTGAACCAACTGAGCTTGATGGATGAGAAGAGGCTAGCTTCTCTGGCATACGGTCGTTTGTACCAAAGACGAATGAAGAAAGCGTACGACAAGAAGATAATTCCGCGAAGCTTTCAGACGGGCGACCTTGTGCTGAAAAGGATTCTCCCGCCGCAAGCAGATCACAGGGGCAAGTGGACCCCCAACTACGAAGGGCCATACGTTGTCAGTAAGGTCTTTTCAGGAGGAGCGTTGTTGTTGTCCACCATGGACGGAGAAGACTTTACGTCGCCTGTGAATTCGGACGCAGTTAAAAAATGCTTTGCTTGAAAGTGACCCGCTGGACAAAAAAAAGAGAGTCCAGGCAAAAATGGGGCATCCTGGCGAACCAAAAACAGAATGAAAGGTTCGGGCAAAAGTTAGGGATAAAATTGAAAAAATGTACACCCGCGAAGTTGAAAACCTACACTGGGCGGCTTCGGCAAAAAAAAGGGTATCCCGGTGAACTGAAAACCCGTAAAGGGCGGTTCACGCAAAAGTTAGGGATGTAAAAAGCAAATGACTGCGGTCCGAATTTGATATTGCGATGAGCATCAATGCGGGAGAATATACTTGAGGAGCCAGTTATCGGATACAACCTCTTCTGAAAAGTGGATACCGGGAAAGCATTAGAGTCGGATGAGTCATAGGAGGATCAGTTCGTGGTGTTCATCTGCATCCCGTTGCCGACATGTGTACAAAATTTAATTTGTCAATATTTATGCTTCTTGTGAATACTTGCATACTTGTATATTTGCTTTGCGTAGCTTCCTCATTTCAGGAGTTACATCCCGTGTACAAAAACTCCGCCCATTCAGGGGCCCGATCAATGAAAATGTGTTATTCAGTATTTGACACTGTTCTTTACTGTTTTGTGCATGATAAAACGCCTAAGTTTATTGAAGCTAACATGAGTATAACATCATTGGCCCTTGCCAACAATCATTAAAGCTTTGAATTGACTGAGTGTAACGTCACTAACCTGAATTGATTTGATTGCATAGGCTTGTCGTGTCTTGTTTGTGTTGTTGCAGGTTTCATAACCACACGAGGAGGATGATCAAAAGATTGCGATAACGAAAGACTCGATCCTCACGCAGGTCATGCGTGCTCTTCCTGAAGAAAGATGGAATTTCCCAGCTAGCCGTAGCTTACTCAAAGGGAGCAGAAAAGTTATTCGTCCTCAGCAGAGTTTGGCGATTCCAAGATCGTGAGGCTGTATTCAGACAGGTCATCTTTCCCCGCAGGGTCAGGCACTCTCTCCCAGTGGAGTCAGTTAATTCACCCCAAGAGAATCATCCCATCCCCAGCGGAATCCTCTTTGCGAGTGTTTTCATTCCTTCCAGAGGAACTCGAAGATCAAGACTCTCCAAAGCAGAGTTGATGGTGGGTCCTGTCATTTATTTTGTTGGAGGTACTGGTGATATCAGTTCACGTTCCAGCAGAAAGTCCGATCATACCATGCATCTGCTATTCCCCAGCAAAGTTATATTCCCCAACAGGGGGTTACTTCAACAAGGCGTTTGGTGTGAGTTCCCAATTTCTCAGCTGAGTCGACTTCACTTTTCCAGCATTTATTTTGCTGGAATAATTCTGTAGCATCTGGCTATCCCCGGCGGAGTCGGCATTATATCTTTAGCATTTATTTTGCTGAAGCAGTCTTTGCATCTTAGCAGTTCAGGCGGAGAGAGTTCTTGCTCAAATGAACAATCAAACATTCAAGATCTCGGCATGAGACATTCGACGAAAATGTCAGCTTTGACAGCATTCCCCCACAGAGTCAGCATGATGAGGTTCTCTTTGTCTCCGAGCAGAGTCATTTATGCAAATGTCTCTTACTTTCCCCACCAGAGTTGCCAGGATAAGTGCCTCCTTATCCCCAAGCAGAGTTTGTTGTCATCAACGGGTCCCAGGAGTCAGAATTTCAGAGGCCACCGCCGGTTATCAGAGCAGGCGTCCGATAGTGGGTTTCCAGACATCCCCAGTAGAGTTCATCTCAAAGTCGCTGTTACGTCAGTGCTAAGAAGTTTGTGGGTTGGGATCAGTGGAGAACTAAGTCCTGACACGGACAATTTGCTCCTGTATTGACGGGTTTTCTTCAGAAGTGGGCATCCTAACGTGGACAGTTTTATTTCTATGGATTGGTGAGATGTGTTAGTCCTGACGTGGATAGATTCGGTTCCTTGAAATTAGTGGAGTGGGAGGTCATGACGTTGACGAAGGTGATTGCCCTTTGCGCTGGTGTCCTTACGCGGACAAGTTATTTCCCCAGTGGGTCAAGGATGTGAGTCCTCACGTGGACAAGTCTTATTTCCTCAGCGGGTCGAAGACGCCTGAGTCCTAACGTGGACAAGTCAAGACGAGATCAGTGTCCTTACGTGGACAAATCGAAGAAATTATTATTCCTAACGTGGAAAGATGGAGATTCCTAACGTGGAAAGAGTGAAGTCCTCACGCGGACAGATTAAGATGACATTCCTTGCGTGGAAAAATGAGTCCTGACGCGGACAAATCGAGAAAGAGTTGGTATTCCTTACGTGGAAAGATCAGGGTCCTTACGTGGACATATCAAGAGCATTCCTTACGTGGAAGAAAAATGGTTTCCTTACGTGGAAAGACGAGTCTATTCCTTACGTGGAAAGATTGAGTCCTCACGCGGACGTATCAAGAAGGGATTATTCCTGACGTGGAAGAGTTTAGCCCTGACGCGGACAGATCCAGACGAAGTCTTATCCCTTACGTGGAAAAATGGCGATTCCTTACGTGGAAAAGAAATTGGTTCCTAACGTGAAGAGAAATGGATTATTCCTGACGTGGAAGAATTTAGTCCTTACGTGGGCAGATGCAAGAAAAGTAGATTCCTGACGTGGAAGAATGATGTACTCCTTACGTGGAAAGTTGAGTCCTAACGTGGACAGGTTCAGAACCAAAGTCGAACTCTTTACGTGGAAAGATTGGAGTCCTGACGCGGACATGTCCAGTGGTATTGGAGTCCTTACGTGGACAGAGTGATACAGTTCTCCTTATGTGGAAAGAAGATCGCTTCCTGACGTGGAAAGATGAAGGGGTTAGTCCTGACGTGGACAGGTATTATTCCTAACGTGGACAGGTGTTACTCCTAACGTGGAAGAGTTTTATTCCTAACGTGGACGATTCAGTTTATGGAAATGCAGACGAATTATCCCCAGCGGAGTTACCGAGGTTTTTCTGGGTTAACAGCAAGTGGAGTCCTAACGTGGACAGGTTCTAGTTGAGATTTCTTTGTAGTGATGACGGACAGAGTCCTAACGTGGACAAGCAAGCAATATGTTATGACAAAATCCTCTTCAGAACGATGAAGACAAGCCCCAGCACGGTCGCGCGAGATCAGTGGGTTGCTGTAACAGTCAGATTCAGCTGATGAATGTCATTCCTCAAGCAGGAGCGCAGTTTAATTTTGCAGGTGGCAAATTTCCGGTTTCACTAGTATTCAACCGTCTCGTACCGCGAATGTCTGAAGGCTCCGGGCTCTTCACCCAATCGGGTCCAAGTCGCTTGAATAGGGGCAGCTGTTGCACCCTAAAATTTGCCCAACCTTGTTCACTTGGTTTATGTTTCATTATCATTAGCATTTGCATATAGAGTCATGTACATAGACTAATCATTTGCATAGCATAAACATAGCAAGTCATTCAACAGGGGACCAATCATTATTTTCATCTCTAGAGGCCTATCAAGAGGTTATTATCCCAATTCCACCTCATTCAAGTCATCAGGAAAGAATTTGAAAGTCAAGAGTTCAGCAGATCAAGCCTTGAGTCCATCTCCTAGCTGAGGATATCTGAGGACCAACAAGAGGGTTGTGAGCTGTAAATTGAAGGCCTGGAGAGTACCTAAGCATTATGAGAGGCTTATAAAGTCAGTTGGAGAAGGAGACAAGTCATTGATGAGAGCACAAGAGCTACAGTTGAAGACAGTCAACTAGGGTTTCATCTGGGTCAACCCTAGGTCAACCCTAGGTCAATTGACTGACTTAAAAGGGCATTCAAGGCTATTGGAGAGGTGTGGGGTTCATCATTGGACATATAAATAAGGATATGGAGATATGACAAGGAGAATTCAAGAGAAATCAAGGAGAAGAGGAGTTACTAAATTAGGGTTTCTCTGTAAAATCCCCTAGTTTAGGTCAAATTTCCAAGCAAGATAAGTCAAAATGCTAACTTCAAATGGCTTCTTGGCCAACATGAAACTTGTAGAGGATCTCAATACCTTTAATTTGAGTGGTGGAAGACATCAAGGAGATTTATAGAACTCAAGTTATGGTCCTTGCAAGTTACAGGTCATCTGAGGTGTCTGAATTTTTGTCTGTGAAAGTGACTTGACTTCCAAGCAATTTTTACCCCTCAAGGAGATTTCAAATGAATTCTTGGTCAACATAAGAATTGTTCCTCATTGTCTTAGCTTTCTAGAATGGTATGGCATGCCTTCATATGATGTGGAGAACTCAACTTATGGTCTTGACAAGCAAAGGGTATTTTGGGCATTTGTGAATTACAGGTCATTTTAACCTATGTCCAAAACTCATACAAGGAGGCCTCAAATGGAAAAACTTACAACATCAAACTTGCTCCAAATGGGATTTTAAGTCTAGAAAGAAGGTCACAAGTTATTGGAGAAGCTCATAGCATGGAGTTGCATAATTGGTCAAAATATGAATTAAAATGGCTTATAAAGTGAATAAATTCAAGATGGAAAATGGTTTGGGAGATTTACAAGTCCAAATGGAGACTTCCAATATATGATTTTGAATGGAAAAACAATTCTAAGAACATTGGTTCAAACACTTTTTTGAGTTTAGAAGAAAAAAAAGAAGTTATCTTTGGTTACTTGTAATTGAAGAAACATAACCAAAATGGATCAAAGTTGGAAAGCAAGGGAATGTGCAAGATGGATCTAGAATGTACCATTGGGGTCTATATATTCATGAAATGAGAATTTGGCAAGGGTTGGCTTCATTTGCACCAAGATTTTCACAAATTCCCTCATTCTTTCTCTTTGAAGTTTCATTCCAATCTCACAAATTCTTCACAAAATCATCATCCACATCAATTCAATCTTGCTCCATCATCATCCTAGATCAGAATTGAAGCAAAATTTTGGTGATTATCATCCATTTTCGAGTACCTTTTTCAAGAACATCAAAGTTGAAGTTTTCATTGGACAGCATAATTCAAGCAAGGAAGCTCCAAAATATTGCATACAGAATTGATTACTGAGTTTGTGGATCAAGATTCAAGCCTTGGAAGCCTCAGATCCTCAATCTCCATAGCTGTTTTCAAGCTTTCACACCAGGTATGTTTTCATTCGATTTGCTTGATTCAGTTAGTTAGGCATGATATTATTAGTTTAGATGCAATCTAGGTGGTTAGGAGAATAGTTAGGATGAATTTGGAATGATTTGGTGATGGTTGTTAACAGGTGCAACAAACTATTAGGATCAATATCTCTTAGGTTAGTGCATCATAACCTTAGCTTTATAGCGCAGATTAATAACCATTAGGCATAGATTAGTTTAGGTTAAGTTTGATTGAGAATTGTGATGTTGCATATCAGTGTCCTTCCATGGTGATCAGAGATTGATGCTATCGGATTGAGGGATTTATTGAGTTTCAGATTGAATTGAGATCATAGGATTGTAGAGGGAGAGGTTTAGAATAATTTTCGTGTTTATAGCATGTGGATTCGTGGCCTGGAGATGGAGAATAGAGAGGTGTAAGTCTGGTTCGTGCATGAGCTCTCATGGAGGTGAAACCCTAGGTTTCAGATTCATTGGAGAAGAGATAATCGTGGCCTTCCATTTTGAGTAGGACCTTTGACTTGGAGCGCGATCCAATGGCTATTATTCAATTCAGAATTGGAGGGAAGCTGTGAGGCCAAAACGCGCCGTTTCATTAATTGAAACGGGCGGGCCTGAGTTGTGATGCTATCCCCACCCCCAGGTTGTGAGCCCAAACCATATTCAACGTGTTTTTGTTGTTATTTTCACCCCCCTGACATTTCCTTCTATTTCTTTTATTTCTGAATGAAGCTGGGCCTTAACCAGAATGCTAAGCGCACCCCTCATTGTTGGCCCATCCTCTGATTATAACTGCGCGTGGTTTCTTTTAACACCCCTCCCTCATTTTAATTCATTTAAATTTTTAATTCCATTTTAATTTTTCATCAACTTCAAAAATTCATAATAAATTCATAAAAAATGCATTTCACTTCATTCTTTTTACAATATTTTCTTTAGGATGTCTAGAATATTATAGAAAAATAAAATTTCATTTTCATTTTTATTTCATATTTTTTCCATATTTTCTAAATAAATGTCATATTAAATAGTTCATTTCATGCATCATTTTAATAATTTTTGTTCTATTGCATGCCTTAATATTTTTTGGTCATTCTTTTTATATTGTTTAGATGAGATATTCAACTTGTAGAAATATTTTAGTTCCCATTTTTAGGAGTTAATTTTAGGTGATTAAAATAGGTTTGAACATCATGAACAGAACTAGGGTTTTAGGTGACAACTTAAGAAGTTTGATTTCATTTCCCTTAGGACTTAGGGTTTGAATAGATTAGTTATGGGACTATAGGGGTTATGGGTAGTCACTAGATCCCTTAGAGAAAAGTTAGGATTCCCCTACTGCTATCATTACTGTCTGTATATCTGATTGACTGGTGTGGTGTGCCCTCTGGGGATTATTGCTAGCTTGTTTGGGTATTGGGTTTGTCTGGGGCCCTGGGGAAGCTGAAGACTTGAGGAGATGAAGACTATTGGAGATCCAGAGATTGAAGATCAACTGACAGAGTTGGAGAGGAGGTTCTTGCTAGCAGCTGCTGAGGAGACTAGGGTTTAGGAGCTAGGCAGAGCTCTAGGTTAGAAAGCTTGTTTCTCAAACATGGAATGCCTTGTCTGCATCCATCCTTTCTCTGTGATTCAAAGTCTCTTTCAAATATCCACCTCCTTCCTTTGGAAGGATCAGTGAATATATTTGAAAGATAGAACTTTTGAGAGGAAACTTTCTGCTTAATGTTAACAGTTGATGAACCACCATTGGTAGGCAATTAACTGTCTAACATTCATTCACTTCATTCTTGTGACTGATTCCTCATTCTGGAGGTTTGAGCTTGAAGAAAAGCCATTGCTTATAGAAGACTGATGATCAAAGCCCTTGCCTGAAGGCCATGAAGATAGAGATTGATGCTTGTTGAAGCCTGTAGCTGATTGGAGATTACTTGAAGCCAGATGTTGATTCAGAGCTGCTGAAGCTGTTTATTTTGTTGCTGTTTTTCATTTCTGATGTATTGATTGATTTTCTGAACTGTATTGTTTGCTGTTTACCCTGCTGGGTTGAAAGTGAAGCCTGTTCACTTTTGCCTATTGTTTTCTAGGTTCGAGGTTGAGTGGGACTCCCTTGCCTCGCTTGTACTGTTGCATCCATGCATTTTACCGCTTTATTATATCTGATATTGTTTCTGTTTCTGCCTATCCCGTAGGATCTCTGTTTCTCTCTGTGCAAGAGAGGAGCATGATAGACACTAGGTTTTAACCCATGCATGATAACATTAGGTTAGTTTGTTTCCCTTCGCAACCGTAGGTTAGAGTTCTGTCTCATTCTTTCTCAAAACAAGCAGAAAAACACATAAAGATTTCAAACACAATAAAAGACACTTCTTTCGTAAAAGAATGTGAACTCATCAAAACGTCATTTTTGTCCGCCGGGACTGTTAATCAAGAAAACCTTTTTCAGAAGGAATAAAATCAATCAAGACAAGCTTGTGTCGTACGTGGCCCGAACTACGTTTGCTCTGATCTTTCATGCCGTGTGAAAGTACGTAGGCATAGGATGCGATATCCTAGCGAGCAACCTTCCCCTCCTTTCCCGTAGGTAGGCGAACTACGTTGACTCTGATTTCTCGTTCCAGACGGGAATACGTAGGCATAAAGTGCGATACTTTGCCGAGTCATTTTATTTTCTTTTTAACCCTTGACCTATAGTTTAGATAGAATAACAATCCATACCCGAAAACAAGCGTGGATCCCGTCGAGTACGACGGACGTGAGGGGTGCTAATACCTTCCCCTTGCGTAACCGACTCCCGAATCCAGGTTTTGGTTGCGACTACCATACCTTTCCCGTCTTTGCGAGGTTTACTCTGAGCGTTCCCTTTCCCTCCCGTGGGATAAATAACGCACGGTGGCGACTCTTCTGTTCAGCCGGCGCCGATTTTCGCAGTAGCGACAGCTGGCGACTCTGCTGGGGATGGGATGTCCCTTGGCTGCTAAGAACTGCGATGGTCCTTATGCATTTGGGATCCAACGTCCCTTTGAGCGAGTCCATCCTAGCGCTTGTTTTCCCGTCGAGGATTTTGTATGGAGTTATTGTATATTTCTAGCCTTGTGTTTTCAGCTTTGTATATTGATTATTATTGCTGTATTTGGGGTGTGACGGGTGTTCTGATATTGAGAGATAAGCCGGACCTGGGCTTGAGTGCACCTAGAATTAGCGTAGAAAGTAGTGGGCGCGTGCCGGCTTTGCTTGCATTAGTGTCTCATGAAATCTACACTCGGACGAGGTTCTTCTGGTTGGCTTCTTTTTCTACCCTTTGGGTCGAAGGGGTTGTTGGTCAGCTGAATTGTCGACTCCGGGAACCGATCATTTGGAAGTTGGCTGAGTGAGGCCTCTTCAGGATTTGATGATGCCACTCCTTCTGGGAATCGTATCATCAACCCTGAAAGTCTGTGACGCCGACGACCGCATAGGATGCCGTACCTTGTGCCAGTTATAGGGCCACCCACCTGTGAGGGGATTCAGGGTTATGCAGGTAACCAGACCTTCAGATACCGGTTATTTCTTGATCAGAGATCCTGGTTATTTATGGAGAGTTATGAGGTCTGTCAGAGACCATTTGGAGATGTGTTATGAGGTCTGTCAGAGACCATTTGGAGGTGTGTTCTGGGGTCTGTCAGAGACCAATTATAGATGTGATTTGAGGTCTATCAGAGACCAGTTGGAGTTATGGTTTGAGGTCTGTCAGAGACCAGTATTAGAGCCTTGTATTAGGTCTATCTGAGACCAGGGTTTGATGACTTCTGGATGGTCTATCTGAGACCTTTCTTGATTGGGTTTAGGCTATTCAGCTGCAGCTTTGGTCCCTGTTGCATGATACTTGCATTGCATTGCATGCATATCCATTATCATTTGCATTTCACTAACGTGTGTCTGTGCTGCAGGTGCGTTTGCATTTCCCTAGTTCTAGTGCCCGGACTTCTGAGTATTGACTATGGCTGGTTTGAGGAAAACAGTTGCGTTGAACAAGGTGGTGCGTGGGACGGTTATTTAGCGTTGATTGAGTTCACCTATAATAACAGTTTCCATTCGAGTATTGGTATGGCACCATTTGAGGCTTTATATGGTCGGAGATGTCGAACACCTCTGTGTTGGCATGAGACAGGTGAAAAGTCGGTAGTTGGTCCGGAAATGGTACAGCAAACGACGGAAAAGGTAAAATTTATTCGGGAAAAGATGAGAGCTTCTCAGAGTAGACAGAAAAGTTATCATGATAAAAGGAGAAAGGATCTCGAGTTTTAAGAGGGCGACCATGTGTTTTTTAGAGTTACACCGGTTACGGGTGTGGGTCGTGCTTTGAAGTCGAGAAAGTTGACTTCTCGTTTTATTGGCCCGTATCAGATTGTCGCACGAGTTGGTGTTGTGGCTTATCGTGTGGCGTTACCTCCGAACCTTTCGAATTTGCATGATGTATTCCATGTCTCGCAACTTCGGAAGTATGTTCCGGATCCGTCACATGTTATCCCAATGGATGAAGTTGAAGTAAGAGATAACCTTACAGTTGAAGTTTTACCGGTTAGTATTTTGGACCGCGAAGTTAAGAAACTAAGAGGCAAGGATATTGCGCTTGTGAAAGTGTCCTGGGGAGGTGCCACAGAAGGCAACATGACTTGGGAGTTGGAGAGCAAGATGCGAGAATCGCATCCAGAGTTGTTTGAATCAGGTAATATTTTCGAGGACGAAAATTTCTAAAGTGGGGGAGAGTTGTAAGCCCCGATTCTGAATTCCCATTAATTGTTGAGTCTTTTAATTTATTTAATTGATGTTTGTTTTAAATTGAGAAATTATATATTATTATGTGGTGTTTGCTTATTTTATCTATTTTTACCGATTCGGAGAGTTTTCGGGGAATTAGAGTAAAAAGGGCATTTTAGACATTTAGCAATTTAGTGTGAGAATTGATTGGTAAGTGTTGGAAAGAATTTGAGAGGAAAGAAATAGAGATAGAAATAGGATAAGAGAGGAAAAGAAAGAAAAATAGTAACATAAGAAGAAAAACAAGAGAAAGAAAAGAGGAGAAAAGAAAGAGAAGAGAAAGTGGAGAGGAAAACCTAGAATCATCAAGGGATCATCACCAAAGCTTGCAATTGATCGGTAAGGGTGTGAAACTCCATCATCTCTTTAATGTATATGATTGTATGTGTATGTGTTTGGATTTTGTAGAGTTTCTACTCTTTTTCCCACTTAGGTTAGAAGTTAGTTTTGTGAGTAGAATGAGGTTTTAATCGGTTAGAACTCGGATTAGACGATGTAGTTTAGTCGGGTGATGGTAGGGTTGTGCCACTGAGACTGGTTTGGATTTAATCGGTTGGTTGTGTGGAGTTTGGGCTTTGAGACAGCCATGGAAGTTCTGTCTTCGCAGGCTCGCCAGGCGAATGGCAGCGAAGCTTCGCCAGGCGAAGCCCAGCGAGCTGCAGCGAAGCAAGTCAGAAGCTAACACCCTGTCTTCGCTGGCAAGTTCGCCAGGCGAAGTGAGTTGGCGAAGGTTCTCCAGGAGAGTGTGTAGCGAGCCTCAGCGAGTAATTCCAGAATTACTCCCAGTGGACTTCGCTGGGAAGTTCGCCAGGCGAAGGCCAGCGAGCATTCGCTACGTGGCTTCGCCAGGCGAAGGTTGGCGAACCTGACAGTGTTATTTGTTTTGCTGTTTATTCATAGCATGATTTTTGGCCGATTCAATTATGATTAATGCCTATATGAATGATTGATGTGTGAACTGTTTCGACATGTCGTGCTGTGGGTGGCCGAAAGGCGTGAATCCTAGATTGTAGAGCCAATGGTGAATCTTGAACGTTTGATAATCTTGTGTATTTGCTTGAATTGAATAGAAACGCATTGATAGGCTGATATGTGTGTGAATCATGTGTGAAATGGTGCATAATGTGAATGCATGATAGATATATGCGATGTATGTGATAAATGCAATGAGTATGTTTGTGAACATAGTATGCATTCTGTGTTGATCGATCCCTCGGAGGATTAGCATTGTGTAGCATCTTAGTATGCATTTTTGTGTTGAATGATCCCTCGGAGGATTTGCAGAACCTCGTATGATACGATGGTTACATTAGATTCCTTGGAGAATCGGTTGCATTGTGTGATTCCTCGGAGAATCGGTCATAACATGTAATCCCTTGGAGGATTGACTAGAGTATTTGATTCCGTGGAGAATCTGCAAAGTATTTGATTCCGTGGAGAATCTGCTGAATACTTGATTCCGTGGAGAATCTGCTGAATACTCGATTCCTTAGAGAATCTGTTGAAATGAGTCGGTACCCGCATTTGCATCTGCATAGAGTCGTGTGTCGGTCTCTATGAGTTGCATGAGTCATCTGTGTATGATGCATTAGTTGTATGAATGTAACTGTGTATGTTATATATGACTGTTTGGAGGAACATATAGTGAATGTTCATGAGCATGTGTAGAGGCATGATTAATTGTATATGCTTAATGTGGTGAGAACATAATTTGAGTATAACTTGTACAAATATGAGTATATGTATATATACAATTTTATGCATTAACTGTTATGATATTGTTTCTCACCCTTCTGCTGTTTTATAATGCTCTATGAGGCATTGCAGAGTAGGAAGCTGGAGGTTCTTTTTGTGAAGCGATGTCTTCATTCTTTTTGGTCAATGGCTCTGATATGTAACATCTGGGTAGTTAGGAAGCCTTTGACTCTTTTGGAGTTACATTTGTTTTGATTCCTTGTGATACATCTGTGTATGTATCCGCTGTGGATATGGTTGTAAAGCATGAATTGATTGAATGGTTGTATATACTTTTATGTATGCGATCGATTCAATATTTGGATGTTTCCGCTTTTATTCTAAATATTGAGATGTGGGTTACCCATTGTTGCATATCTATTTTGAGCAGGTATCGTATGTGTTTAATTTCATGATAATGTGATGCGCCTCTTATATACCATGTTTTAATTAAACTCTGATGAAATAAATTTTTTAAGTGCCTAATTGATTTATTTGATTAATTTGGGGGTATAGAAAGGGGGTGTTACATTAAGTGGTATCAGAGCCAGTGTTGAGTCAGTCGTGTCTGTCTTGTTGTTGTGTTGGTTGAACGGTTGTTTAACCTTGTTGTTAGTTTTGGGAATCCTCAGAATATGGCAGGTCGTAATGACAATGCTATGGCAGCGGCGTTAGAGGCTATGGCCAGAGCTGTGCAGGGTGCACCCAACGTGAATGCGAATGATGAGTTCAGGAAGAACCAACCACCGGTGTTCAAAGGGAGATTTGATCCGGATGGTGCTCAGATATGGTTAAAGGAAATTGAGAGGATCTTTAGGGTGATGGATTGTGCTGAAGGGAACAAGGTGAGACTAGGGACTCACATGCTGAGAGAAGAGGCTGATGACTGGTGGGTCAGCGTGAGGCAAGTTCTTGAGGTCGACGATGAGGAGATTACGTGGGATTTATTTCGTACTGAGTTTCTAAGGAAGTATTATCCCGAAAGTGTTAAAGGGAAGAGAGAAATGGAATTTCTGGAGTTGAAACAAGGTAATATGTCGGTGGTGGACTACACCGCTAAGTTTACTGAGTTAGTGAAGTTTCACCCTCACTATGATGCGGTTACGGCGGAATTTTCCAAATGTATCAAGTATGAGAATGGCTTGCGTCCTGAGATAAAGCAAGCGGTGGGTTATCAAAGAATACGAAGATTTTCGGATTTGACCGAGTGCTGTAGGATTTATGAAGAAGACAGTAGAGCTCGTTCTACTCATTATAAGGGTTTGAGCGAGAGGAGAGGGAAGCAGCAAGTACGAAGCGGACCTTATGTGACGCCTGCTGATAAGGGCAAACATAGGGGAAACTTTGATAGGAGACCCGGAGGAGGTTCCGGTGCGATCAAATGTTTTAAGTGTGGCGTGATGGGCCACAAGTCTTATGATTGTGGAAAGTTCAAGGCGAAGTGTTCCAACTGTGGGCTCCTTGGACATGATGCAGCAGAGTGTAGAAAGAATGCTGTGAAGTGTTTTAATTGTGGCGAGGTGGGTCACATTAGCCCGAATTGTACCAAACTGAAGCAAGCTCCGGCGGGCGGAAAAGTATTCGCATTAGCAGGTTCAGACGCTACTAATGCGGCGGATCGTTTGATTAAAGGTACATGCTTTATTAATGATATGCCTTTAGTTGTTATTATTGATACTGGAGCGACTCACTCGTTCATCTCTCTTGCGTGTGCTAAGCGGTTGGATTTGTGTATGGTTCCTTTGAGTAGTGGTATGGTTATTGGGACTCCCGCTTCGGGGTCGGTAACTACTTCTTTGGTGTGTGCAAGTTGTCCTTTGACCATATATGGTAAGGACTTCGTTATGGATTTAGTGTGTTTGCCGTTGGAAGGTTTGGACGTAATCTTGGGTATGAACTGGTTGCAATTTAATAGAGTTCATCTGGGTTGCTATCACAAGTTAGTAAGGTTTCCTTCTTTGGAAGATGGTGAAAACGAGAGTTTTCTTTCCACTAAAGAGTTGAAGAAACTTTTAGCGGACGAAGCTCAGTTGTTTGGTTTGTTTGCATCGTTGTCGATGGAGAGCAAAGTTGAGCTCGACGTGTTTCCTGTGGTTTGTGAATTTCCTGAAGTGTTTCCGGAAGATGTTGCGGATGTGCCGCCAAAGAGAGAGGTTGAATTTTCTATTGATCTAGTTCCGGGTACTAGACCGATTTCGATGGCCCCGTATCGGATGTCGGCATCGGAGTTGGTGGAATTGAAGAAGCAGTTGAATGATTTGTTGGATAAGAGATTTGTAAGACCAAGTGTTTCTCCTTGGGGTGCGCCGGTATTGTTGGTAAAGAAGAAGGATGGTAGTATGCGATTGTGTATTGATTATCGGCAGTTGAATAAGGTGACAATTAAGAACAAGTATCCGCTTCCAAGAATCGATGATTTGATGGATCAATTAGTTGGAGCCCGTGTTTTTAGTAAGATTGATTTGAGATCCGGTTATCACCAGATTCGGGTTAAGGAAGAAGATATTTCGAAGACGACTTTTAGAACACGATATGGTCACTATGAGTATACGGTGATGCCATTCGGAGTTTCTAATGCGCCGGGTGTTTTCATGGAATATATGAACCGTATCTTCCACGAGCAGTTGGATTGTTTAGTGGTAGTGTTTATCGATGACATTTTGATTTATTCTAAGTCTCGAGAGGAACACGAAGAACATTTAAGGATTGTGTTGTGGATTTTGAAAGAAAAGAAGTTGTACGCAAAGTTGTCTAAGTGTGAGTTTTGGTTATCGAAGGTGAGTTTTCTTGGACATATTATTTCCGGAAATGGTATTAGTGTGGATCCATCCAAGATCGATGCGGTAATGCAATGGGAGACTCCAAGATCAGTTACGGAAATTCGAAGCTTTTTGGGCTTGGCCGGTTACTACCGGAGGTTTATCAAAGGATTTTCAAAGTTAGCACTTCCGTTAACGCAGTTGACTTGTAAAGGAAAGGCTTTTATTTGGGATGTTAATTGTGAAGAGAGTTTCATGGAATTAAAGAGAAGGTTAACGACAGCGCCGGTTTTGATTTTTCCAAATCCTACGGAACCTTTTGTGGTTTATTGTGACGCTTCCTTGTTAGGATTGGGTGGTGTTTTGATGCAAGATGGGAAGGTCGTGGCGTATGCTTCTAGACAGTTGAGAGTACATGAAAAGAATTATCCTACTCATGATTTGGAGTTAGCGGCCGTAGTGTTCGTTTTGAAAATTTGGAGGCACTATCTTTATGGTGCAAGATTTGAAGTTTTTAGCGATCACAAGAGTTTGAAGTATTTGTTTGATCAAAAAGAATTGAATATGAGGCAAAGGAGATGGCTAGAACTTTTGAAGGACTATGATTTTGGTTTAAATTATCATCCGGGTAAGGCGAATGTGGTAGCCGATGCCTTAAGTCGGAAGTCGTTGCACGTGTCTACTTTGATGGTTAGAGAGTGGGAACTCTTGGAGAACTTTAGAGATTTGAGTTTGGTTTGTGAGTTAACGCCGAGTAGTGTGAAGCTGGGTATGTTGCATGTCACGAATGATTTCCTTGCTACGGTGTGTGAAAAGCAAAAGTTGGATTTGAAATTTGTGGATTTGATGACGAATGGAAATGAAGATTTCAAAGTTGATGAATTAGGAGTTTTGAGGTTTCGAGGTCGTATTTGTATTCCCGATGATGCGGATTTGAAAAAGATGATATTGGAAGAGGGACATCGGAGTAACTTGAGTATTCATCCGGGAGCGAATAAGATGTATCAGGATTTGAAGAAGATCTTTTGGTGGTCTGGATTGAAAAGCGATGTTGCTCGTTTTGTGTACTCGTGTTTGACTTGCCAGAAGTCTAAGGTGGAGCATCAGAAGCCTAGTGGATTGATGCAACCGTTGGATATTCCGGAATGGAAATGGGATAGTATATCGATGGATTTTGTTACGGGATTGCCGAATACGCAAAGAGGACATAATGCTATTTGGGTGATTGTTAATAGGCTTACTAAATCGGCTCACTTTATTCCGATTGATATTACTTATTCTTTGGAAAGGTTGGCCGAGATTTATGTTGGCACTATTGTGAAGCTTCATGGAGTTCCTAAGAGTATTGTGTCGGATAGATATCCTAGATTTACTTCAAGATTTTGGGAGAGTTTGCAAGGTGCCTTGGGTTCTAAGTTGAGATTGAGTTCGGCATATCATCCGCAAACAGATCGTCAAACCGAGAGGACGATTCAATCGTTAGAAGATTTGTTGCGTGCTTGAACAAGGTGGTGCGTGGGACGGTTATTTAGCGTTGATTGAGTTCACCTATAATAACAGTTTCCATTCGAGTATTGGTATGGCACCATTTGAGGCTTTATATGGTCGGAGATGTCGAACACCTCTGTGTTGGCATGAGACAGGTGAAAAGTCGGTAGTTGGTCCGGAAATGGTACAGCAAACGACGGAAAAGGTAAAATTTATTCGGGAAAAGATGAGAGCTTCTCAGAGTAGACAGAAAAGTTATCATGATAAAAGGAGAAAGGATCTCGAGTTTTAAGAGGGCGACCATGTGTTTTTTAGAGTTACACCGGTTACGGGTGTGGGTCGTGCTTTGAAGTCGAGAAAGTTGACTTCTCGTTTTATTGGCCCGTATCAGATTGTCGCACGAGTTGGTGTTGTGGCTTATCGTGTGGCGTTACTGTGAGGGAAAACTGTCTCACAACATACGTTCTCAAGTTTCGATGATGACAAAGTACAACCTCGGATGAATCAGAGTCGTCATGCATACTTACGATGATGACAAAGTACAACCTCGGATGAATCAGAATCGTCATGCAATACTTAACATATTACATCCTTCCTATATCCTTTTAAATCATCATATTTCATTGGCAATATATGTGACTAATGTTTGGTCGTGACAAGATGCACGAAACAACAAACATATCAATTTTTGCAGGTTTTGTAGCTATGAGTCAACCATACCACTCAGCGCATGAAGCTGTGTATTCCCCACGGGTCAGCGCATGGAACCATGCGTCGACCGTTAACTTGGCGCATGCAGGTTTAAGAATCTCACGGGTCAGCGCATGAAGATCATGCGTCGACCGCTGACTCGGCGCATGACAGTTTGAGTGTCACACGGCTCAGCGCACGCCGACCCTATGGTCGACCGTTCGCGCGCAGAAACAGAAATTCTGCTATGTTTCATTGATCTGTCAACTGTCTGTTTTGTATATTACTATAAATAGCTGTCTTTTCAATTTTAACAACTAACATTTTTTTGAAAGCATTGTGAGAAAGTGTTCAGGTCAAGAAACGTGAAAGAGGTGCATCAGTGTTCTTCATCTTCATCGTTCAATCAACTCACAAATCCTCAAATTACAGATAATCAATTTTTTGCTGCGGTTTGTGGTTTGCTCGACGGTGATAAGGTTCGAACGCGTGATTGAAGATCCGGTTCGAGTGGAAGCTGGTGCAGGTGTTTCTTGGGAGAAAACCTTTGAGGTTTTACCTATCAAGACTACAGGTTTTGAAGGCTTTTGTTACGGAATCGTCGGTTCAACAATCAAGCGAGTGCGAAGGTGATTGATTAGCGGAAGGTTGATCAATCTAGTAGCTAGGGCGTTGAAAGGTTGAAAAGACGTTCCGGGTTCAATTTGGGTGTGTCTAAGATCAGCCGTGCCGAAGGTTTGATCAACGGAAGATGTTGTCAATAAGGTGGCTGCAATCGGAGGTCATTCACATCAAATTGGAGGACTTGATTCATCTTGAATCAAGGGGCAAGAAGTGGTAGAAATTGTCAGCAACATTAAGATTGTTTGTATCAATTGTCTATCGATTCTTGTGTATAACTGTTCTACCAAACAGGTGATATCTATTCAATACATATCTCAATTCTCTTTGTAGAATTGAGGGCAGACGTACCCCAACGCTGAGGACGACTGGGGGAACTGCCTCATCAAATCTTGTGTTCCTTTATTTTCTGCATTTTCAATTACAGCTTAAAAATTAAGTGATTCTAGAATAAGTGATTTTGTCAAATTGTAGTATTGATTGAGTGAGTTGGTGAAACACTGTTTTTTAACTACTAAGTACAATAGAAATACTGTACTAAGGCTTTTTCAATCACTCATTCAACACAAATATCATTTAAGGTATTTGTGCACACCAACTGTTCGACAAAAGTGCTGAACTAAAATTGCCTTAATTTTGCTGCTAGTTTTGTGCACACCAACTGTTCGACAAAAGTGCTGAACTAAAATTGGCCTTAATTTTGCTGCTAGTTTTGGTGTAATTTTTTATCATTGGAATAAGGAAATAGTACGAGTGAATCACATCTGAGTTTTGCATAAAAGTGTGTAGTGATTTACTATCCGTTATCGTCTTAAATTCATCTGCTTGACGCATATCCGGCTCTCCAATAGTTGTTCGTTTTAGACTATATTTTCCAAGGCCGCTTCCGCATTTGAAAACAATTTTGAAAACCAATTTTATTGGTAGCGCCACTCAAATTTTTAAAAGGGATCTATTCAACCCCCCCTTCTAGATCCGTGCCTTAGTCTAACAAGTGGTATCAAGAGCTCCGGTTCTCCGGTGCTTCAAATACAACATTGATAGAATAATGGCTAACGAACCAAAAGGGGCGTACAATAGAGCTCCCGTTTTTAACGGTGAAAATTATAGCTATTGGAAAGACTGTATGCGGAGTGCACATTAATTCCATAGATAGAAAGATATGGAACGTTATTCTCAATGGTCCGATTGAAATAACCATGACAAATGAGAATAACGAAGTTGTGCCAAAGCCCGAAGCACAATGGACCGACGACGATGAGCGAAAGTATAATTACGATTGGAAAGCTAAGAACATTCTAATCTCCTCATTAGGTGTAGATGAATACTACCGTGTATCCCATTGCCCTACGGCTAAGACTATGTGGATGCACTACAAATTGCCCATGAGGGGACAAACGATGTTAAGTTGGCTCGAATCAACACTCTTATACAAGAGTTTGATCTTTTTTTCATGGAGCAAGGGGAAACCATTGCTGACATGCAAAAGAGATTTACTCATCTCATAAACAGATTACATTCACTAGGAAGACCTATTTCCAATGATCTTGCTACTAATAAAGTTTTGAGATGTCTTAGCAGGAATGGCCTAGCCGAAAGTGACCGCCATCAAAGAGGCAAATGATCTTACGGTATTAGACCTGACTACATTGTTTGGCAAACTACAAGAGCATGAACAGGTACTCTTGAGTCTTGACCAACATGAAAGGAAAGAAAAGAAGGACAAAGTAAAGATGAGTGAAAAGAAGTCAATAGCTCTTAAGGCTTCTTCCTCGAAGTCTAAAGCAAAAGAGCAAAGTGATTATTCTTCAAGCGACGACGAAGAAGAAGACATAAATGAGGACATGGGGCTGTTCGTTAAACGGTATAACCGGTACAGTGAGAAAGAACGGCATCCAACATTCGGGAGAAGAACCTGGTAAATTTCCGAAGGCAATCAAGGTTCTCCAAAGATGACAATCAAAAAGGCAAAAAGACTAGAGGAACGTGCTATAAATGTGGAAAGCCCGGTCACTACAAACCGGACTGTCCAATGAACAACAAGGAACAATCGAAGTCACATAAGAGAGCATCAAAGCCTAGGAGGGCGTACATCGCATGGGAAAGCGACAGTGATTCTTCCTCCTCTAATGAAAGCTCTAGTGATGAAGAAGAGTCCGTGAATCTATGTCTCTCCGCAAATCAGAAAAAGAAAAAGAAACAGGTACGTCACTCTAGATATAATATGTCATCTAATATGTCTCATTCCGAATTACAAACCGCATTCGATGTTTTACACAAGGAAGCAACTGAAGCCTTAAGAAACTTGCTTCTAATAGAAGAATTTTTACATATTTAGAGCACAAAGTCTTAGAGTCCGAAAAGAAATTAGAGGACCTTAAGGCTTCCATTGTGAAAGATAATGAATCGGATTGTAAGGACAATAGTAATCCTTTCAACTTTGGTTGTGATACTTGTCATATTTGGCAAGGTGAGGTTAGAAACCTTAAGGCCAAATTAGACAAGGCACTTGAACCTAAAATTACATTTGCAATCGATAAAAAGGATTTTAGAAAAAGTATGATAAACCCATATCAAAAATATGCATATGTAATTAGGGATCAAGCAAGTGAAAGTGATTCTAATGTCGACTTTGTATGCTTTTACTGTTGCAAGAAAGGCCACTCCATTGGTAAATGTCGATTTAGGAGATTTCTTGTTCCTAAAGGCATCTACCAATGGTTGCCCAAACGCAACCGTCTTGTCGCTAACCTATTAGGACCCAATATGCCATTGGGTACCTCCCTTTTCTAAGTTATATTTTGACAGGTGAAATGTGTCGAGTCCACCGAGAGAAGATGGGTTCTTGATAGTGGGTGCTCAAGGCACATGTCTGGAGACATATCCTTATTCATAGACTTCATGGCTAAGAAGAAAGGGTATGTAACATACGGTGATAACAACCGCGGAGCGATACTAGGTAAAGGTAGTATAGGTAATCCCTCCTCTACTACAATTTCCGATGTGTTGCTTGTCGAAAACCTTAAACATAATCTCCTTAGCATTAGCCAATTATGCGACAAAGGTTACAATGTTTCCTTTTCAAAAGATTGCTGCAAAATTGTGCATGAAAGTGATAAGAAGAATGTGTTTATTGGTTTTAGAGTAAACAATGTGTATATGCTTGACTTGAATGTGGTATCCCCAACAAGCGATCAATGTCTCATATCTATGAGTGAAGACTCATGGCTATGGCATAGGCGCTTAGCGCATGTCAACTTTGACTTACTCAATAAGATTGTCTCAAAAGATCTAGTACTAGGACTTCCCAAAATTAAGTTCACCAAGGATCACCTTTGTGATGCTTGTCAAAAAGGAAAACAAACGAGGATCTCCTTTAAATCCAAAAAGATTATTTCAACAACGAGACCTCTTGAACTACTTCATATGGACTTGTTTGGGCCGTCTAGGATCAAAAGTCTAGGAGGAAACTATTACGGATTCGTAATAGTGGACGACTTTTCTAGGTTCTGTTGGACCATCTTCTTAGTGAGTAAAAGTGACACGTTTGCCGCTTTTGAGAGATTTGCCAAGCTCTCCCAAAATAAGTTAAATACAAACATTGTGTCAATAAGAAGTGACCACGGAGGTGAATTTGAAAATCATTTATTTGAAGAATATTGCGGTAACCATGGCATCGATCATAACTTCTCGGCTCCACGAACTCCTCAACAAAATGGGGTTGTGGAGCGTAAAAACAGAATTTTAGAAGAATTGGGAAGAACAATGATTAATGATAGTGGTTTATCAAAATACTTTTGGGCCGACGCCATTAGTACGGCATGTTATGTTTTGAATAGGGTACTCATCCGCCCCATTCTAAACAAAACTCCGTATGAACTTTTAAAAGGGCGAAAGCCTAATGTTTCTCACCTTCATGTTTTTGGATGCAAGTGCTTTGTATTAAACAATGGAAAGGAAAACTTGGGCAAGTTTGATTCAAAAGCCGATGAAGGCATTTTTCTAGGGTACTCGCAATCAAGTAAAGCATATAGGATTTATAATAAAAGATTACTAGCTGTTGAAGAGTCTGTGCACGTTACGTTTGATGAGTCCTATCCGAGAAATGTCGGAAAGGATAGTGTTGTTCATGGTGCAGGTACATCCACAGAAGACATACTCAAAGGTGGCGAAACGGGGATTGATCAACCCGATAGAGTCAAAATTGAGGAGGATAAGGATGCACACCATGAGGTAACTGAGGAAGCTCATCCGCCTACAAACGATGATCTCCCTCAAGCTTGGAAGTCGTGTAAAGATCATCCAATTGACAATATTCTCGGAGACATCACAAAGGGAGTCACCACTCGATCTAAGCTAAGTAACTTTTGTTATCACTTCACTTTCGTTTCACAAATAGAGCCTAAAAACCCCAAAGAGGCCCTACTCGATGAGCACTGGTTTTTATCGATGCAAGAGGAACTAAATCAGTTTAAAAGAAACGAGGTATGGGACCTTGTCCCTCCTCCGCGAGGCCATCGAGTAATCGGCACCCGATGGGTGTTTAGGAACAAGTTGGACGAAAACGGGGTAATAACCCGTAATAAAGCGAGATTGGTCGCTCAAGGGTATAACCAAGAGGAAGGCATCGACTATGAGGAAACTTATGCGCCGGTTGCCCGACTCGAGGCTATACGCCTTTTACTCGCCTTTGCATGTGCAAAGGATTTTAAGTTATTTCAAATGGATGTTAAAAGTGCGTTCCTTAACGGTCACATAAATGAAGAAGTATATGTGTCTCAACCTCCCGGTTTTGAATCTCATGAATACCCTGAACATGTTTACAAGTTAAAAAGAGCTTTATATGGTCTCAAACAAGCTCCTAGAGCTTGGTATGAGCGACTAAGTAAGTTTTTACTTAATCAGGGGTACTCACGAGGAAAGGTTGACACTACACTCTTCATTAAACGTCAAGGAAAGCACTTGATTTTGGTGCAAATCTATGTTGACGATATTATATTTGGATCCACTAACATGAATCTCGTGAGAGAGTTTTCTGACCTCATGCAGGGCGAATTCGAGATGAGTATGATGGGGGAGCTCACATACTTCCTCGGCCTGCAAATTAAACAACTCCAAGAAGGGACATTCGTGAGCCAAACAAAATATTGTTTGGACTTGATCAAGAGATTTGACATGGCAAAATCCAAGGCCATAGACACCCCAATGCCTACATGCGTAAATTTGGATAAAGATGAAAATGGCAAGGACGTAGAGGTAAAACGATATAGAGGTATGATTGGTTCACTTCTCTATCTTACTGCGTCACGTCCTGATATTATGTTTAGTGTGTGCATGTGTGCACGATACCAATCATGTCCCAAAGAATCCCACCTAAAAGCTGTTAAACGAATTCTTCG
The DNA here is from genome assembly GCA_963859935.3 of Lathyrus sativus. Taxonomy (NCBI): domain Eukaryota; kingdom Viridiplantae; phylum Streptophyta; class Magnoliopsida; order Fabales; family Fabaceae; genus Lathyrus; species Lathyrus sativus. Next base: position 785 of record CAWUDS030005431.1, on the reverse strand, counting down.
ATACCTGTCAGGTACCCCGAAGTATGGATTGTGGTATTCTAAGGGTAGTGATTGCTCGTTGGTAGGTTACTCCGATTCCGACTTTGCCGGGTGCAAATCGGATAGGAAAAGCACTAGTGGTACATGTCATTTGTTTTCAAACTCCTTGGTTAGTTGGCATAGCAAGAAACAAGTTTCAGTTGCTTTATCAACGGCCGAGGCGGAATACGTTGCCGCTGGTAGTTGTTGTGCTCAAATTCTGTGGATTAAGCAACAACTACTAGATTTCAATCTTAAACTTGAACGTATTCCTATCCTATGTGACAACACTAGCGCTATTAACCTTACCAAAAATCCCGTATTACACTCTCGCACTAAACATATAGAAATTCGACACCATTTTCTTAGGGACCATGTTGAGAAAGGTGATGTTGTATTTGAACACGTTGACACTAAAAACCAACTAGCGGACATTTTCACAAAGCCGCTAGCAACGGAACCTTTCTTTCATATCCGCCGAGAACTTGGCATCCTCGACATTTCGGAACGGGAATAATATTTGCTGATGTTATCTTATTTCATTCAAATAATCATGTTGTTGTACTTCTAACAATTTGATATTCGTGTAAGTATAAGTATGTTGTGTATCAAGCAAATCAGGCATCAAGGTGATATTGTTCTTTCTCTCTCTCTTTGTTTGATAATCCTGTTGATCTCAAATCATATCGCTTTGACCTATGTTGCATATGTATGAAACTTTTTTTGTATGATAAACTGTTTGGATGCAAATTTTTTTTGTGCATTTT